>JAJJMA010162528.1:0-13195 GCA_023529015.1 Papaver nudicaule | reverse complement strand
TTGGAAGACTCACATCCCTTGGGATACAATGATTCAAATTCTAAGTGAAAGGATCTTATGAATAGACACAACCCTTCACAAAATGGTTGTAACTAAGTTAAACTTAATTTCTATTCAAATTTCCAACAACCATCCTATTTATTCCAGACATTAAACTTGTGACTTATGTTTCTTGGTAATTAATTTGTGGCAAAAGATGTCTTTTACTTGACTTAGGTGGAGATCCAGGTGCTGACGAATTTTGACAACCCGAAGACCAGTTTAGTGCTTTATGTGGACTCAATTCATTTGTTACTCAAGTTCTCCCCAAAAAAAAAAACTCATTTGGAACGGTCCTGATGATGCAAAATGAAAAACTTTCGTGCGGTCTAGCACATTCATGAATCATGATTCCCAATAGTTACAATGTTTCATTAGCAACTAATTTTGTATCATTCTTATTTTGCCGTTGACAACTTGTATAAAGAGAAGTGCTTATCTTAATTAGTGCACATTTGATGCCTATCGAAAAATAAGATGGATCTAAAATCTAAATACTCTGAGATTTTGGAGGAAACTGATGAGCACAATTACGTTCAAAGTTTGTTGTAAACTGCTCTAATGTTCCTTCCTTTCTATCTTAAGCAGATACTATATTTCTCTATCATATATGATCTTCCTAGTAGGTAATTATGGATTTATTAATGGGTGATTCGCCGATGGATGTCATCTGGATCAACTGTGTTTTTGTACGTACTTATATACCTGGTTGATTTTCCTGGCTGAATTAGGCCCCATTTGGGAGTATTTGGCCCCATGAAAAAATAATTCCGGCGGTTGTTATATAGCAAAATCGGAAAACCCCTTATAAAAGATGACTGTTTTACCCTTTCTCAATTAGTTGCTAATTACATGATTAGAGTCTAAACAAGATTAATTAGTCTTAACTCTCATATCAAAACAAGATTAAAAATTATCAAACATTAACAACCATGAGAATCACCCAAGTTTTTTTAACCAAAATCTTGAATCTGAACAACGCACAATCGGTCTATAAATATGAAAACTTAAGCCGATTATTCTTGGGTTCTCGAACAATCGGTTCATATTATTACCAAATTAAGCCGATTGTTGTTACTCTGCCCAGAAATTTAACCAAATCAATCGGTGTATTTTTACAAACTAATAAACCGAATATTGTAACCTAAATCGTTATATATTAACGGTTATAAAGGACGATTGTGGAGCACAGGGAAAACCATTTACCTGATCAACCATTAATCGGTTTATCTCAGAGAAAACATCTAACGATGTAGGAAATCTATTTTTTCTATCGGTAGGTAAAACCAAATATATAGAACGATTATTTACTGCCACCATAAAATCGTTCGATATGTTCATTATTGTAAACCGATTTCGAACTGTTTTTGAGTAATATTAATCGGTTCATATATATTACTACATCTAACGTTTGTTCATCTTAAAAAACATAATCGGTATATATGTGATAAAACAGAAAACGATTGTTGCTAGTGAAGATGAACAATCGTTGGATATATTGTTTAGGATCCAACGATTCTGGTATTATCAGCCATAAAAATTGTTAAAAAATCAGAGTTTCATGCAACCAAATCACGTATAATAAGCAACTAACATACTAAAAACGATTGAGATAAGATTACACACCTTTGACGAAGTTTCCGGCTTGATTCTCGAGTGGGCGGATTCGAAATTTTTGTTTTTGTTTTTGTTTTTGTTTTTGTTTGAGAGTGAAATGATTTTGGTTTTGGAAAGTTTTTGGGTTTAAATATTTTAGGGTTTTTGGATTAAGGTTAAGTTTACTATTTCGGGTGGGATTAGTTAGTGTGATTAATTAGTAGTGAAGGGTAATATAGTATATTCCACCCCTGTGAAGACATCCCATAACAACTAACCCTAGATGGGTTTAAATTTCTATGGGGCCAAATACTCCACAATGGGGCCAGATTAAGCCAGGTTGATTTTAGACTATGTAATTTTCCGAAAAAAAATTTAGACTATGTCTTAATAAAATCTGCACGAAAAGAAATGTGAGGTGTCTAAGGAGTATGTTTAATGTAATTTCTTATTCGTATATTTTGTCTCAACCAAAAGTGTTAAATCTCTGGTCAACTTTTTAGTTTCAGACGGTGGGAAAACCGACAGGGGCTCTCGTTCTCTCTCTAGGCGATTTTTTCTCCTCAAAAAACCTCAACTGCCGGCAGCCCCTCTCCTACCCAGATCGGCTCCTTTGGGAGCAGATCTGGGTAAATCTTTTTCCCCTTCTTTAGTGTTAGTTGTCCAGGTTTTGTTTCCAATAAAAAAAATAGGTTTTACTGTTTTTGATTTGGGTTTTTATGGTGTTTTTAAAAGTCTTCGATGGGAAGGTTTGGTTTTTTGGTGGGGGTTGTTTTTTCCTCCTGATGCTGCCTTTTATTCTCCGATATATTCTTTAACGGATTCTATTCAAGTTGGAGATTCAAAATCAGGTTTCAGTTTTTTCAGACGATTTCATCGTCTCCGTCATCTTCTCCGGCAAAGTCGTTTCTGCCGTCAAAGCCGTCTCCGTCACCGCCAACGGTTCCGTCATCGTCAACGCCGTTACCGTCATCTCCAACGGTTCCGTTATCGTCAACGCCGTTACCGTCCCCGTCAGCGCATCCGTCACCGTCAGTTCTACCGTGCCGGCTTACATTCTGTCGCTGCCGAGAATTGGTTTGCCAACTTATTTCCCTGCCAGAGGAATTTACTTCAACCTGTTGGCTGCGGTGCTGCAGTTCGGATTCTCTACACTTTATTGGTCTTTGTGGATTTGTTTCTGGTAATTGACGACAACTCTTTCCAGTCGTTTGTGCATGTGTTATCATTGCAACGGTTTAGAGTTGTTGACATTAAACAGGGTAGGATTCTCCCTCGTATAGTTGGGGCCCTTTGGTACTTAATTATGTCTTACCCAGAAGCTTTTGAGACTAATATTTTTGGATTGCAAGTGTGGGTGATGGCCAGATTTGGAGCTTTTATTCTCGGCTGGTGGTATAGTCAGATTAGGAGCTTTTACCTCTTAGGAATCACCAGTGGTCTGTTTTTTGATGAAGGCGGTAACAACAGAAGAAGAACAAAAATCTCGTCACAGGATCAATATGGTTCAGATGATGTGCAACTCATCATTCATAAACAGGGATACCCTCTGTACAAATATCTGAACTTTAGTCTTGTTGTGATTATTGGGTACCCTCAACCTCCACTTCTCATAGTTAGAAGACTAGTTTGTTGTTGGATGTGTGTTCTCTTTAGTGTGTCTGTTGGTCTTTATGCATTTGGGTCAGCTAGTTTTAGGTTTGTTTGTTACACCGGCATAGGTTGTAACAGTGGTAACTTGTCTTTGCATAGTTTTTCTTTAGTTAGTTTTCTCTGCATCATCGGCGGTGTCCTATTTCAACTACTATTTCAACTCATGAAATTTGAAGGTCTACCATGGATTAGTATCAAGCATATGAAGCTCTGGCAGGATGAGGAAGATGTTTGGTTTCATTATTATGGGGTAATTCCTTTTTGCCTTAAAGGATACATTACGTCCGGCCATTGTTGTCAATGGCCAGTTGCTGTCAATCTTGTATGCATGGCAACACAGTGTTTTGGTTTTGTGATCATCCGGCTTTCGTCTTCATGGACTAGATCTAATTTATCATACTCGACCGTTCTTTCGACACCGATGGTAACTAGAAGCATTACAACCTTTGTGGAAGTTGATTTGATGTTGTTTACTTTATGTTTGTGGGAAACATCTTATCAAGTTTGTAAACACTCATGTAATGATCTTTAGTTAATATATGCAGTCCTTTCCTTCAAAAAAAAAACTTTTTAGTTTCAATTTTTACTTCAAAGGGCCAGCACATTGTACAAATATACTTATACCACTATAGTACTCCCCATAATCGGTTTAAAGCAATGACATTTAAAGCAAAATTATATGATATCTAAGTGTACTTGTGTATCCAAACTTATGCAGATTGCAAATTTTCCCTTTGAAGGTTGTATCGTAAGGATCATTCCAATAGAATGTCAATCTCTCAAGAAACAGAACATGTAGATTTGAATATTTATAATTAAGTTCGCTCCCTGCATCCTAATATGTCCGAAACCTAAACACAATCCTATTTATTCCTACATTAAACTTGTGATGATTAATTTGTGGCAAAAGATGTTTTTTAGATGATTTAGATAGAAATCCAGGTGCTAACGAGTTTTGTACTTGGATTTGAGAGAGTGTATTATTTCTAACTGCATTTTGTGATTCAATCTAAAGAATTGCATTTACCTTTGGACAACCCCAAAAATAGTTTAGTGCCTTTGATACACTAGTTTACCAAAAAAAACAAAAAATAAATTCATTGGGAACCGTTCTGACTGACCTTTAAATATCAATATTAGTCCATTTTTGAAAATTTCTTCCAAAAATATCACTTACAAATATTAATACACAAAAATACCCCTAAATGGTTAATATAGACATTGACTAACAAATATATAAAAGAATGCCACAAAGGTCTAGAATTTAGTGGTGAGTCATATTTGGAAGATACATTCAGCTGCGTTGGTGTCACCTTTGGTTATGAGTCACTCCTACATGACGTCCAATTGGCACATTGGTCTAGACCATAAGCATCGTGGTCAATTTTGACTGACCAAAAATAATTATATTAAAGGGCTAGACTTTTTGAGGACATAGAGGTCATAAAATCAATTGTTGGAGGTAAAATTGGTAGAAAATCCCATTTTTATGTATTATTTTTAGAAGTGTTATTTTTGGAAGATACACCCAAAATATAGGTATGTTTATGAATTACGCCCCTTTCTGATGCAAAATGAAAATTTTTGGTGTGGTTATGAAAATATTTCGTGTGGTGTAGTGCATTCATGAATCATGAATCCGTCCTTTAAAAAAAAATGAATTACGAATCCTAGTATAGCTACAATGTTTCATTAGCAACTAACTTAGTGTCATTCTTAATTTGCCGTTGATAACTTGTAGTATAAAAGATAAGCGCCCATCTTTTTTTTTTTTTGAAGAAAAGGACTGCATATATTAACATTGAAACATTACATGAATGATTACAACTATTGATATGATGTATTCCAAAAACAAACTAGACAACATCAAATCCACAGCTAAAGAGAATGTAATGCTCCGAGTTACCATTGGTGTCGAAAGATTAGTCATGCTTAATAGATTAGATCTAAACCAAGAAGACGTATGCCGGATGATCACAAAACCAGAACCAGAACACTTAGGTGTTGCCATGCACACAAGGATGACAGCAACTGGCCATTTATAGAAATGGCCGGACGTAACGTATCCTTTAAGGCTAAAAGGAATTACCCCATCATACTGAAACCAAACCTTCTCCTCATCCTGCCATATCTTCCCAATGTTGATACTAATCCATGTTAGACCTTCACTCTTCACAAGTTGAAATAGGACACAGCTACCGGTGCAGAAAAAACTAGATAACCTAAAAGCATGCATAGTAATCTTACTAATATAATTATCTAACCTAAATGCGAGTAGAAAAATGAAACTAATATAACTAGCACTAAGAAGTAACATCCTAAATCCTCTCCCGAAAATCTTCCATACCAAAAAAACCATCCAGATAACTCTGTAAGTCTGCAACTCCAGCTTTCCCGTGGCAAGCCAATAAGTAAAATTAGGATAAACTACCGGCATGGCACCAAGGCGAGTAATCTGTTGCAGTGAAGTAAACCTAAAGTCAAGGCAAAGGACTCTGGATAAGGAAGCTTGAGAATCAACCATCAACTCCAAAGCAGCTGCTTGAGAATTAATCATCAGAAATCCATTCAGACTGTCGAAAAGTAGAAGGGACAAATGGCACCAAAGGTGTATGGCGAAATATACACGTGGAGAAGCGGAACCGAGAATCAAAGACGGAAACCTACTTTGTTGAAGCAATTCAACCATTGTAGAATTCTCGGCATCCAGATCCCCAGAGGGACCGTCAGTAACACAGAACGGGTGTAGGGTTTTGATTAGAGTTACTGGAACCAAATTCAAGTATAAAGAAAGCACGCATTTCAATTGGAGACCTGAATTAATGTTACGGCAAAAGGTGCGCCAAGAATTAAAAACCATTTGTGAAGACAGCTGAACAATTATCGAAGAGCAGGAACTTGTGAAAGAGATGAAAATGGTGGAAAACAAACCCCTGTGAAAACCCATCACTGATGTAACGAGTCCTGGGTCCGGAGGATGTCTGTTTCTAACACGAGGATGTCTGTTGCAGTCATGAGGAAAGCTGTTCCGACCACGAAGATGCCTGATGCAGTCACGAGGATGTGTGTTCCGATCACAAGGAAGTGTGTTCCCAACAAGAAGAGTAAAGCAATCCAAATCTGAGCAGAGGACTCTAAATAGAGCAGTAAGAATAGTATCCATCGACTCGTGCAAAATGCGTACTCTTTTAAGGATGGGAAGCGGTGGTTGAGGGAACGCAACAAACAGTACAAGACTAAGGTTCTGATGAAAAAATAGAGGGTATCTCACTCTATGAATGATGTGTTTCTCAGAAGCCGAACAAGAATTGTTGATGTTGTTGCAAACTGCACCAAAACCTACTAATAATGAAATCCGAAGAAACAAAACGCCGTTGTGATGTATGAAGTACGATCTAATCTCCCAACCAAGAGAAAAAAAACCCGACCAACAGTCAACAAAATAATCTCCAAATGTAACCATCACCCACAAATGCATTCCTAGATGATTAGTCCTCAAAGCTTCTGGGTAAGACATAAATAAGTACCAACGGGCCCCTACTATTCGAGGGAAAGGCCTACCCTTCTTATCTTCTACAAATGTAATCTTCAGAAGCAAATTCCCAAGGACCACTGGGATATAGATTCTGAATTGCATCCCCACAACCCCCAGAATGAAACTAGAAGTTGGCAAACCTTGTGTCACCATCGAAAGACCAGTAACTTTAACGGCAGCTTCATTAGAAACGGCAACGGCGTCAGCAACAGAAGAACCGGTGACGGGGCCTGTGACGGTACCGGCGAAGATGACGGTGACGGTGACGTCGACGTTGACGGTGACGTTGACGGTGACGGTGACGGTGACGGTGACGGTGACGGTGACGGCGACGGCGACGGCGACAGACCACCGGGAACGAAGACGACGCCGGAAACAGTGGATAAGAAAAAAATTGACAGTTTCAAATCGAGCAGAAGCACATAGATACTGGTTGGGAGAAAAAACAGGCACAACAGGAAGTAAAACCCATCGTTGAGGGGGTGAAACCGACCTCAAACGAAAATCCGGCGAGATCCATCGGAGGCCGAAACAAAATCCGTGAAAAACGAAACAAAAAACAGAACCACCAAAAAAAACAACAACAAAACAGACAGGGAAGGAAGATTTACCCAGATCTGCTCCCGAAAGAGCCGATCTGGGCAGTGAAGCATTCGTCGGCGTTGAGTTTTTTTTCGGTTTTCTTGACGGAAAAAATCGCCCGGTAAGGAGAGAGAAACGAGAGTTTTTTTTTACTTAGTTTTGGCTGCGTTGTATCTCAAGATAAGCGCCCATCTTAATTAGTGCACATTCGATACCTATAGAAAAACAAAATGGATCTAAAGTTTAAATACTTTGACTTTGAGATTTTGGAGGATATTGATGAAAGCAAATACATAAAGCTGAAAGTTTGTTTATTACTCTAACGTTCCTTCCTTGCTATCTTAACCAGTTACTGTATAATAGTTCAGTATTGTGATTGATTTTCTTAGTAGGTAACTAAAGGTTTAGCAATCTTAATCAAGAACAAATAACTGCTTTAAAAAGAATAGAACAAATAACAAAATAGAATACCGTATTTAATTGTACATTAATTATATCATTTTTTTCTAAAATATATGAATGTAATGTACACATATTCTTTTTGAATAACGCCTTCGATTAACGGTTGCTTTTCTCTTTATAACGATTTCGGTGTCGGAACAGTATTTAAACCGATGAGACATGTACATAAATTTTGACCAATACACGTGCAAGTTTTTTTTTTTTTCTGATCAGTAACGAATACAAGTGTTAGTAATGTTCTATTCAAGAGACCAAGACAGTGGTTCATACTCTAGAAGTATATTTAGATCTGTTGTTCACACTCATGGATCACCACCATTCACCAGGCAACATGTCAACATCTGCACAAATACTTTTGGATTAGCAGAAGTATTAACCAGTTAAATATCGGACAATGATCAGTCAATATCTCGGCTCATTAGATATCATTTAAAATAAAAAAAAATCTACCACGCCACATATTAACATTTTACAAATATTTCGCTAAGAACTGTTTATGAAACTCTGGTTTAAGAGAAAGTGGAATAAAGTCAAACATATCAAGGTTGGTTACACATGTTGTTTCAAATGTGTGTTATGGTTGACTAGTTAACTATTTTAGATGCAAAGTTGGACGGTTGAGGCAGATTACCCCAAAATCTAAAATATTGGAGACAGATTCTCAAATTACTGCTCGATTTTGGGGCACATTCTCCATTTTCCCATTTCAAGAATAAAGCCGAACCACTAAATCACATCTCCCATTTTCATAGATAGCATACCTTTTCCTTTTCAATGTGCACCCTTCAATGGATATCAACATGGCAGAATTACATGAGCAACTAAGTCACGTCGGTAATGCGTCTAACAATTTCATATATCATCCATGGTCTGCCTTTCATAACATGTATAAAGAATAGCTCTAATCTCAATGTACATTCAATAATAGAAACAGAAAAGAAAGCACAAGCGAACAAAATGGGATTAAAATTAAAATACTTTAAGATGCTAGAGGAAACTAAAAACACGAGAACTAAGTGTAAGGTCGAAGTCGAGATACAGGTCATATGAACTCACCAAGTTTTGTTGCAAATTAATTATGAGGAACGCATTCTTGGTTGTTTTCTGTTGTTATTGTCCTAGTGTTTACTCATTGGTTCAAGTGTTGCTCAGGTCCATTTGTTGTGTACCTTGAATCTTGTAATACTAGCTCTGGGCATTTAATGTTGTTTGTTGATTTTTTGTGAATGATAATATACACAAACAAAATTCACAAAAAAAAACTATTAGCTGATCGCCGAACAATTTTCATCATCCCACCATACAAATTGTCGAAACAATAAACTGACCTTTCTAGTAACTCCTGCACTCAGATCTGGTCCGTTTTGGGGCCGGATCTGAGCAGATTTTCTTTCGTTTTACTGTTTTTCTAGTTTCTTTATTGTTTTAGATGTTTTCTACTCATCTTTTGGTGAGTTATCTACACCGTTTTGGTGGTTTTATCTACTCTTCTCAAGAGGTTTATCTAGACTTTAATGGTCGTTTTTGGGTTATTTGGGTTTCAAGATCGCTTGTGATATGCTCCAATGACGGAATCATCATCTTTGTTATCTCCGACGACGGAATCTTCATCGGAATCTTCATCTATGAATTATCCGGCGCCGGAATCTTCATCAACGGTGTTTCTGGCGATGGAAGCTTTGTCATAGGTTTTAAGAGATTTGAGCAAATTACTCCTATTTTGGGAGCATCTCTTATCCAAGAAGAAAAACAATTCAAATGGTTGGATTATAATTCCATGAAAAACCATTCTTCTTCCGATTTAATCGGATCTAATTCATACTTGTATTTGTCTACTGTTGGAATATTTTCAACACCACAACATAGGGGGTCCTGGGGGCGTAGTCCCCAGGCTGTGGTCGACCTTTCGAGATGACAGTTAAAAAACCTTTCGAGAATCTTCGGTTTCCAACAGACGCCATTGACGGTTGTTGATGAAAGGACGCCTCCATTCGTGAAGAGAAACCTGTTGATGAAAAGGTACCAATTCATCAACAGACGTGAACACCTCTATAAATAGTCTCCCATGATTTCACTTCAAACACAATCAAAACTTTCTTTCTTCTATAAGCATCATCAGAACTTCTTATCATCTCCCCTGTGTGTTCCTGGTTGAATCAGGGTAGTACAAACTTTGATTTCAACAAGTTGTGAGGCTTCAAGTTCCTGAAGGCAATATTCACTAGACCTGTTGTACTTGCCAATTATTGGAAGGGTCGAATAATTGTCTAAAAGAATCTGCATAAGAGCCTTGAAGTTTTCGATTACAACGATTCTTTTTTTCACCCTAGTTTGCTCCAATTTTCCAACATCTACCTCCGGTAATCCTTCTCTTTCTCTTGTCGGATTTCTCGGGATTGTACTTTTACGGTGTATTCTTTTATATTCTCTTATTTGGATCTTAAACTCATTGTATCCTTGAATTTCCATTAATGAAAGGTACCTTGTTTATCAAAAAAAAAAAAAAAAAAAAAAAAAAAAAAAAAAAAAAAAAAAAAAAACTCCTGCAAATACAGCCAATATGGTTCTTCAGGGAACTCTCAACTAAGCCAACTCAGTTTTTGCTCATAAAAACACCCATAATGTCGTTCCAACGGTAAGTCGGTAACGACCTTTCTCCCGTTAGTTTGATGTTCGGTCATTTTTTCAAGTGAGGAACACAATTTTTGTGTTTTCCTGATTATTGTTTGGATACACAAGTTTACCAACAAAAAAACTTATGTGTAGTCTAGTATTGCATTCATGAATCATGAGTCCATGTAGTCACAATGACAAATTCATTAGCGACTAATTTAACAGCATCCGAGACTTGCCGTCAACAGCATATATAAAAGGTAAACCTCTTAGCTAAATGCGTATTCAGTATGAATACAATAACAAAAACAAAAAAAAAAAAACAAAAAAAACAAAAAAAAAAAACACGTAATTTAGTTAAAATTGAAATACTTTTAGATGGAGGAGGTAACTAATAAACCTGGCTGATTTCGGGGCGAGCCCATATTTAATGGGGGCGAACACTACTTCAAATATCCCACCCCAGTTTATAAGGGGTGCTAAAATTGTGTGCAAATACTAAAATGTCCCTGATACTTAATTTTAAATACCAAATTAATCTTAATCAAAAATTAAAACTCAAAAATCAAAAACCTCAAATACCCTCCTCTACTACTTATCCTTCACAACAAACAAAAACCCACCCTTCCAAAAACAAAAACCATGACGACCTAAATTTTTTTTCGAATTCAATTAATCGTGGTAATCGACGATTCGAGTTTTTTCATCGCCGATTCAATTCTTCAATACGCTACAAAGATGACCAAAGAAAAACCAAAACTCCTCATTCGTTTGAAGGGGAAATCGATTGAAAAAACAATTTCAAAATCCACCTCAACCGAAAAAGAAATTGTTGAAGAAGAACCGGAAGAAAGGGATAAAAACGAGGAAGAAATGGCAAGATTGAGAAGGTAAGTTACTTGAATCACCCCTTACGTAACTTTTAGTATGTTTCGATGGATTTTAGGGTGAAAGAACTCAATTTCTCGCACTCAAAGTAGAAAACTCGTCAAGCTTGAGCCATCGAGCTTGACGAGTTTGCAGTTTCAGGGAAAATAATATGAACACTCGTCAAGCTTATTTCAAAAAGCTTGACGAGATTTTTCTGCAACTTAGGCTATTTCCTTTGCATGCGAACACTCGTCATAGTATTCATCGTTTCCTTGACGATTTGAGCCCTGTGAATTTTTGGAGAAGAAGGGTACACATGAAATCGTCAAGTAATGTGCGAAAAGCATGACGAGTTTGGTCCTCTCAAAACATGCTCAATGTCCAAATTTTGCCAAAAATCGGAAAGCTTTTTGGACTAGCTTGACGATATAGTTTTGCATTTCGTTCCACTCGTCATAGTTAGTGTTATTTTCTTGACGATTCGAACCTTGGGAAAAATTGGTGGAATAAGGTGAATTCATGTCGTCAAGATAGGCTGGAATAGCTTGACGATTTTGCTCCTCCCAAAACATGCTCACTGTCCAAAATTTAGGAAAACTCGTCATGCTTTTGGGCATCAAACCTTGACGAGATTTTCTGCTTCACTTGTGAATCGTCAAGTATTTCCCAAAAGCTTGACGATTTGCTTCATACATTTTTAAATCGTCGTATTATGCTGTATAACCTTGACGAGTTTGATGTTAATAAATGTTTTTAATTTTTGTGTTGTTAGGTTGAAAGAGAAGAAGAATATCAAACTCCCCCTTGACACTCCCCCATCAATTCCTCGCAGAGATAAGTATTTGGGAGCGGGAAATTTTCGTGGTCTTACCACAAAAGATGTAGCGGCTTTATCCTCAATCTCGTGTTCCACTCCTTCTTCTATCCCCGAACCCGGTGGCAACCATCATGACGGTGGTGATGATGTTGAACCCGACCAAAATGAACATGGCAATGATGTTGAGGATGAAGGTGACAAGGAAGGTGAGGATGAAGGCACCAAAGAGGGTGATGAAGATGAAGGCACCAAAGAGGGTGAAGAAGATGAAGAAGAAAAAGAGTGTGAAGAAGAAGAAGAAAAAGAAGGTAATGATAAAGGTGTTTTGGTTGAACACCCTAAAGATAATGAGAGGAATGGGGATGTCGTTGAGGGCAAGGGAAAGGTGAAAAAGAAACCGAGGGATAGAGCTGCGCACCTTCCCGCACCACACCTCATTATAGAGGGAGGACCTCATGGGTTACCTGCGGATGGTGGACAAGTTCTCTTTGGTTACAAGGATTCGTGGGCTTGTACCATCTACTCCACCTTGGTAATGTTAATGTCAACTTCTTTTGTGTTTCATTGTGTTGATATCTTAGGTTAGATGTTAATATATCTCATTATGTTTTCATCTTTCAGGATCATACGAACGCCACACGTCTTCTTAGGCGCCAAACTAATTATTTTAATATGAGGAAGTGGGCTTTTGAAAAGGAATGTGAGGGGGTCCAAAAAATTATTAAAGCTTCTGGTTTGTATGGTGCTGTAGAGAATTCGGTTGTGAACTATGACGTAGAGACAGTTTCGGCAATGTGCGAGAGGTATTATCCGGAAAGAGACACCATGCTCTTTCCATTCGGGGAGATGGCGATCATTCCCGACGACGCTCAACAGATTCTAAACTTGTCAATTGCCGGGAAGTCCACCAGCGATGGGTACACCATCAGACTCGATTTTACCAAGCTTGATGAATTGTGCAAGAACTTGTTTAATTGGACTCCTGCGGAAATTGACTATTTCTTCATGAAGAGTACAACAACAAAAAA
>JAJJMA010162523.1:0-11314 GCA_023529015.1 Papaver nudicaule | reverse complement strand
TAGCCATACGCTGAGGCAAAATTGCCAAGAAAATTTACAAGGCTCAACAGCCATATGCTAAGGCAAAATTGCCAAGAAAAATTTACAAGGCTCAACAGCCATATGCTAAGGCAAAATTGCCAAAGAAAATTTTTACAAGGCTCAATAGCCACCCGCTGAGGCAAGGTTGCCATGAAAATTATACGCCGAGGCATAACAAAACATTTTAGATTTCGGTGCATAGCTTTGACTAACAGTAAATCTGGCTAACTGGTGCTATAACTCCTGACGCGTTACTTGTTGATCTGTAAGTGCTGGCAGAAAAATATAAGACTCCCGGAGGCACTAACCACCCTCTTGGCAAACCTACCACTTATAATAGATCGCCGACGGGCACAAGTAACAATGTATAGCGAAAGGGTGCGATGTGGCTAAGAAAGAATGCTGTCAACTCACCATTGAAACTAAAATGGATTCGGCGGAAACAAAAGACTCAAAAGTTTAGCAAAAGCACAAGATAGAAAAACTTACATTCATTAAAGTTCCATAACAAAAAAGTGGGAGATAAGAACATATCTCAGGATAAAACTAAAGCAAGGAAAACTAAATAAAATAGCTATTCAGATTACACCTGATGGCTAGAAGATGAACCATCTTTTAGTACATGCAGTTCTGGAGGCTTCAAGGAATTGCCAACAGCCATGTTCAGATCCTTAACAAAAGTTTCATCTTCTTCTTCTATACCCTCAGCGGTAATTGCGCTCTTTCCTTTGATATATTGATCGACATTTTGGCTTTGATTCTCAGGAGCAGGTAAGTTATCAGCGGCATTAGCATTTTCGCCAGCGTCATGAAATGAACTTTCGCCATCAGGATTTGGATGCTCTTCATCTCCAGCGGCATTGTCCCCAGCATCTTCATCCTCATCCCCATCCTTCTCACTTCCTTCATTGCCATCTTCATTTCTTTCACTTTCTTCATCTTCACCCTCTTCTTCTGATTCTGTCTCGCTGTTAACTAGAACAGTTACGTCAGCAGTAGAAGGAGAACCTTTGTTTTCAGCGGCAGATGGAACATCGTCCATACCAGGGGGATGGCGGTCAGGACCATATGCTTTTGGTATCTTTATCCCATGTTTGGGACAAAACTTAGCTAAGAACATTTGGATGGCAATAAAGCCAGTCGCACTTATGATAGTAGCATACTGTTCGTCCTTTTCTATTGCAGTTCTCTTAGCAAGACTCAACTCAGTTTGCTTAACATCGTTCATTTGTCGTAGT
Source organism: Papaver nudicaule (assembly GCA_023529015.1). Lineage (NCBI taxonomy): Eukaryota > Viridiplantae > Streptophyta > Magnoliopsida > Ranunculales > Papaveraceae > Papaver > Papaver nudicaule. The sequence goes on along the minus strand of JAJJMA010162523.1, from coordinate 10,055 downwards.
TTGGCGGACTTGGAGGATTCCACTTCAAATTTCTCTTTGTATTCCTGGAGAGCTTTCAGTTCATTTTCTAAGTTGAAAATCTTGCCGGTACACAGCAGATGTTCCGATTTTAGCTTATGAAATTCAACCTCATTTGATTGATGTTTCTTAACTTGTTCTTCTAATTGTGCAATCCTAGGAACACAATTCTCATGCTCTTTCACAGCAGTAGACCGCTCTTCTAGTTGAAATTCAAGCTGCTTGTTTTTCTCTGAAACCAAAATAGAAGATAAGTTAGACGCCGAGGCAAGAACTAATCCGTGGAAGTCATAGACAGAAAGCAAAACCCTAGCAACTACCTTCTAGTTCTTTAACATACATACGTATACCCTCCTGAGCAACATTAATTTCACTCAGTTTATCTAAAACTTCTTCATCAGAGCAGGGACCGACAGCTTCTCTGATTCTACGTCTAAGATTCTCATTCTCTTCACTTAGTTGGCTAGCACGATTTCCATGGATTTGAGCGAAATCTTTATGACGCTGAATCTGGTCGAAAGCGGAATCCCGTTCAGCAACCTTGCAAACCAATTGAGAAGACAAACGAGCAACGGAGGCCTTTTCATCCTTCAGCTGGGAAGACAGCTTCATATGCTCCACGGTAATCTTCTCTTTAGCTTTACGTTCTAATTCTGCTAAGCGGGAAGCATTCTCACGTTCACTCTTATGCCATGCCTCATCCGATTGAGAAACTTTGAGCAGATGATCAAGATTTACGTTAAGGTCAGTGACATTGCGCAATTCTTGATGGTACCATTTAACATCTTGGCCAAAATTGAGTAACATAGTACGTTGCTTAGTATTAGCACTAGTCAACTTATCAATCTCAATTTCGGCTCGCTTTAATCGACTATCAGGATGTTGCCGGCGACCTTATAAGGGAAAGGGACTAGACGTTGGGAAAAAGGACAACAAAATGAAAGGCTATTATATGAAAAATTAGAAGCAATTACTAACCTTGGAGTTCTTGATGATTCTTCTTTTCCAGGTTGTAGTTAATACGCATACGATTGCATTCTTTCTTCTCTACCTCTAACCGGTGTTCCAAGGAAGCATTTGTCTGATCCAGTGTGGCTTTCGCTTGGCGAAGGTTGTCAAGTTCTTGTTTTAACTGGGAACTCAGCATAATACCGCCAAGATTGCGTTGAAATTCCTAAAAAGATCAATCTATTAATAAAGAAAAAACATGTAAGAACATACAACATAGGGAGAGGGCTGAGGCAACAACTTACCAAGATAGCACTACAAAGCTGGTCATAAGGAGAAAGACGAGATACAGGGGCAGTCAACTCAGATAGCTTTAGCGCTAATCCAGGCTCACTCAACTTACTCATAGATTCCAGATATAGAGTATTAGGTCCTCCGTTATCCTGAGCAAGTAGTTCAGCAAAAAATCCCGCCAGTTTGTTGAGAGGAGTTTGATTCTCCAAAGAGCCAGAACTAGTTAATCCTTGAGGCAGGTTGTTGAGAGAGAGACACTGAACAAGAAGATTGGCGGCATCAATAGCGGCAGAGGCAGATGGCGGTACAACTTCATTACTTGGATGGATAGGAGAGTGTGCCTGGCTGGTTGTTCCAGTAGTAACTTCAATGGTGGTCTCAGCGGTACTTCTCTCAGCGTCTATGGTGCTATTAGGAGTAACAAGAACTTCCTTGGTCACTTCAGCGGGAACAATGGGCTCAGTAGACTTCACCGATTGATTCTTAACTTCAGCATCAGTAGCAACTTTGGGAATTTTGGTATGACGCCCTCCTTTGGAAGCGAGTGTTTTGGTTTTAGGCTTGGAAAGTTTCTCTTCAGTCTTGGAAGAACTTTCATCCTTCTTGCCAGTGGAAGAAGACTTGGGGATGGCGTTCTTCTTTGATTTTTTAGTAGACATCCCACTACTGTCTTGCAACATCCATAGCACTAAGCGGTTTTTCTGGTTTAGATTTCTTTGAAGGTGGCTGTGTGTGAATAGGGTAATACTCTTAATCCGATCCGAGTCTCAGAGGTAGCACCGATCTAACTCATTTCTCTCTCTTTCTCTCTTGTAGTGTGTAGTCTTATCTTTCTCTCTCCAAAAAGTCCTCCCTTGTGATCTCTTTAGAGTCCTACTTATAGAGAATCCTTTTTACCCTTGGGTGACCATATGCCCTTTTAACCACTTATTAACATAATTGCCATTCCTTATCTCTTGATTACCCAAAATGTCCAGACCCAAGCCCAACTAGATAGACCTAAACTAATATGTATCAAGCCCATTGGGTATTAATAGACTTGGGTCATCCACACTGTGATAAGGAAAATCATCGCCAGCTGTTAAGCTAACAAACAGAGGCAAATATATACATATATTTCAAAGACAGTAGTGGGATGTTTGTTACCTGAACAGCGTCTCCATCTTTTCCTTTCCTCTTCGTACCTTTGCTCTTTTTAGAAGGCGGTTTGCAAAATTCAGGCTTCTTAACCCAGCGCCCTTTGTCGGTAGTAACAAACTCGCCATCCTTTTTGAGATACTGGTTTTCTTCATCCCAGCGGACAGACCAAAAATCATGCTTGGCTAAAGCAGAATGCTCAGAGAGAAAAGTTTCGCGTGGAACGGTCCTATTCTCATCTTCAAAACCTTTGAGCCAGGGACCTTCAATTTGACAGGGAATATCACCCCAATGATTTTCAGATTTATGGCGGATTGAGGGCCTTTCAGCGGTAGAAGTTTCTTTGTCGACATCTCTTAAGAATTTCTTGCTGTTGTTTACACCTCTTCTTGATTCAAGACGGTATAACCAAGGCTCACGGGCTCTAAGGCTAGGTTTCACTTGATATTGGTCTATGAAATTCTCAACAGTGTATAGCTCTTTGTTGGTAAAGGAAGGATCTCTGGTAATGTTGGGATAAAGGGTGTGGCCATTACTACGGGCAACCCATTCATACAAGATACGAATGGAATTACCAGAAAGTTGGGCGGGATGCTTGTTTATACGCATCAGCAGCTGAAGAAGAAGAGGATTGGTAGGATCATAAAGGGGAAACTGGTACCCAGCTCTGATTTGGCCCATAAATATAACTAAGTGATTCTCATCTTGGCCTTCCTGGCGGATATGCTTCAGAAGAAGTGTTTCAGAGCACATAGTGACGCCGTCTAGAGGCGAAATCTTAAGCGCTAGAGTAATTACATGAGATGGAGTACAATATCCTTCCCAATCATCACCCCAAGAAGGCTTTTTGCCGAATCCTGAGGATTCGTCGTCATCAGACTCTTGATTTTGAGAACTGGAGGAGGATTCAGCGTCCTCATGATTAGACCCCTGTTGTTGGGATTCTGAGTTAAGATCAAAAGAAGAATCAGTAGAAGCCATTGGACAGCCGGAGAAGATGAAGATTGATCGGAAAATGGAAGTTGCAGGGATGAAAGGTCACCGGAGTTAAGGAGAAATAGATAAAAAGTGAATCTTGGTGGTGGAAGTTGTAGAGCAGTAGCTTTAAAGGGTTTTTACACCAATAAGAAGTTGAAAAGAAGCGGAAAATGGTGGTTTCAGGCGGAGCAACGGCGGAGCAGTAACAGTTGGGGTTTAAGAGCAGTGAAGAAGAGAAGAAAAACTGAAAGAAAAGTAGGTTAAGAGATGAGAATCAGGATATTTATAGGAAAGGAATCTCAACGGGCTGAACAGGTTGCAGGTCATAAAGCAACTTCGACATTTACGGCATGCCGCTGTACGTGGAAGAGAATAACTGTCAGAATAGACGTGCTGGCATTTTCAGCGGTTTGGGAATTTCATCTTCAGCGACCAAAGTCTCAAAAGATGAAAGAGGCCAAATGTAGGTGTAGAAAATGCCTTAGGCCAATTAAAGATACTTAAAAGAAGATTTATATCAAGGAGGGTATTCATAAGAAATGAAGAGTAGTGACGGCGGTGTCCATCAGCGGTAATCATCTACAATGAAAGGACGCTGAGAAATACTTGGGTATAGCGGTATGCTTCAACGGAATAACAGCGGCATGACCTCGACAAAAGCTGATTAAGTTGGTTGAGCATTTAATGCTAGGCAGAACGGTCGGATTGTCAGAGTTGACTGGTTGACTCAGTGGAGTTCGAGTCATCGATCTTATCCAATATAGAGGAAGGACGCTGAGATATGGAAGAAGGACGGCGGTATTGAAGAAGCTAGGAAAAAGACAAGTAATGTCAGAAGAATTTGTATTTATTAGCTGTATTCCACTACATGTTTAGCGCCTATATAAGGCTGAGTATGCCCATTGTGAGGGGGGTTGGAGATGTGATTGCTAGGGTTTGATGTATTGAGAGGAAGATCTTCTTCTCCTTAGCTCAAACTTGTGGTAGGATCTTGAGTTTGCTGTAGAGAGATTGTCCTTTGCAAGGTGAGATGCAAGGATGTTTTTATGATAATCTATACTTGAGAGTGTTGATTTACCTTTCTATATGCTGTTCTTATGATTTCTATTGATAGCCATATCTCTTGTCTATGTTCAAGTGTTTGCATATATGTTTGTGATGATTTACTTCAAGTATGATTGTTATGATGTGTTTATGGTCTTAAAATAGGGGTGTATTGGTAAAATCTCTACTATGGGGATTTTACCAACTACAAATATCTAGCTTTGAGAATTTGTGCGCACATAGCTTGAGGTTCCATGAGTAATCTCCAGGCTAACTTTGTAAGAAGGGACAGATTAAACAACTTTGAATCCTTAAAACCCAACCCTTCAGATCTTTTTTGCTTACACAATGCCGACCATGATTTTAAACAGAGATATATTTTCTTCTTATTATTCCAGTAATATCTCCTTTGAATCTGAGTGATTCTGTTATGAGTCTTGTCAGGTAGCATAAAAACACTCATCTGGTATTGAGCAGTAGAACTTAAAGAGGCCTAAATTTGAGTGACTATGCCAACCTGAGATAATAATTTTCTCTGCCATCCTTGCAATTTATGTTGCATCTTTGTACTGAAATATCACTACAATAATTTTTATCTCTGGATATGATCAGATTGGTCCCTAAATATTTTTCATTTAGATCATTTCATGCATTTGAAATAGAGCAGATATTTCCTGTCTTTTCTCTGGTCTAATATTATTGCCAAAAAATATACTTGATTTTCCAAGATTAACCATCTGACCTGAGGAAGAATTAAATTTATCAATGAGCTGAAGGAGATTATTTAGAGACTCCCTTTTCGCTTTGGTGAATAGTATGCAGTCGTCGGCAAAGAAAAGATGCGAAATTACAGGTCCTTTTCTTAGTGGAATAACATGAATAATTTGTTTCTTCTGAGCTGCACTTGTAAGTAATCTGCTGAAACCTTTCATGCACAATATAAAGAGATACTGTGAAATGGAATCACCTTGTCGCAATCCCCTAGTTGGGTAAATTGATTCTAGAGGAGTTCTATTAAGCATAATAGATATTGATGAAGTACTAACACAATTATGGATTAACTTACACCAGTGAGCTGAGAAACCCAAATGCAACATAATTTGATGAAGAAAATCCCATTTTATTCTGTCGAAGGCTTTTGCCATATCAAGCTTAACTCCAACAATACCATCTTGAGCTTTTGTTTTCTTCATGAACTGAACCATTTCCTGAGCAATGATAACATTATCCTGTATATGCTTGTCAGGAACCATTATCTTGTATATGCTTGCCAAGGGGAAATAAGTTTGGAAAGCAATGGTTTTAGTCTTGAGGCAAGTATTTTTGTGATGATTTTATAGGATATGTTGCAAAGGGAAATGGGCCTTAGGTCTTCAGGTTTAGTAACAATCTCTTTTTTTGGAACCAGAACTTTAAAGGTGTCATTAATTTTCTTAGGGAATTCACCAGTATTGAAAAAGTTATGGATGAGAGAGGTTACCTCTTTGCCAACAATGTCCCATATTTGTTTGTAAAATCCTGCCTGATACCCATCTGGGCCTGGAGCAGCCCATGAGTTGATGGCAACATTTGCATCTTTGACTTCAGCTTCAAATGGGATTGGAGTAAGCTGTCGATTCTCTTCCTCAGTGATACATGGTTGAATAAGCTGCATGATGTCTTCTTTGATCACATGATCCGACGAAGAGTATAAATTGGAAAAATGATTTAAAAGCATCTTTTGTATATCATCCCTTGTTGATATCCATTTTCCAGCTGAATCCTGCAAAGTGTCAATATTGTTTCGCCTTCTTCGAAAATTATCTTTGGAATGAAGAAATCATAATTTATGTCTTCATAAGGGATGATCTTTTCTCTGGGTTGTTGATATAGTATTTGATCCCTCTTGTCATAGAGAGAATTGAGCTTGCTATCCAGATCTTGAATGAGGATGAAATCCGGCTGATGAGCTTCCTTGCTGTCAGTAACCTCTTCTGAACAGTTAATATTTCTGACATTACATGACCAAAAACTTTATGATTCCAATCCTTCATAGCTTCAGTGGTGAGACTCAATTTATCAACTAATGTCATTCTTTCATTATTATTGGTATCTGAATTCCAGCTCTCCTGAATGACATCTTTACATGTAGGATGAGTAAACCAGATTTTATAAAATCTATGGGGTGCTTTCTGTTTTGCTTCTCGCATGTAGGTATGACCAAGAATTGGACAGTGATCTGAGCCATGATGGATGAGGCTGTTGATAATAGATTGAGGGTGTTTAGCAAACCAAAGAGTGTTAGCTAAAGCTCTATCAGAGCAAGCACTTTGGTGCTGTTTTTCCATGAATAGTAGGTCAAAAGACCTAAAATGTATGTAAAAGCTCTGAGACAACATAAAAGTTGGTTTACATGTGTTACAAGTTTTATGACGTCGTTTTTACAGGGCGTACACTCAATGTACGCACCTATCGGCCTTTCAGTGTACGCCTGCGGCCTTTCGGTGGCCGCCCAAATAGAGGCGCTCACTGAGTGGCTGCCCTTCAATTTTTATTTTTGTTTGACTTTTTTTTTTAACTCACACCACCTTTACACCCCATATAAACCATTACACCCCATATAAACCACTCCTTCTCAACGGTAAAATCTACTCTAAATCTATTCGTGATTAAGAATAATTGTCTAAAAAATAAAGAAGATTAATTAGCTTAAATACGTCTTTGAACCAAGTTTAAAAAACTGCAAAAACTAAGTTTCTGAATCACCAGACCTCCGAGGCCCCGCTCCCGGACTAATGTAAATAAGTATCTAATATATATTTACCAAATAGTAGGGGAAGAGACTTGAACATGTGACCTAGTACCCCAAGCCCAAAATACTTTACCACTAGGCTAAGTTGTTTAAGTTGATAAGAATGTACAAAATTTATCTTTAACGCAGCAATGATTGAGGGAAACTACTTGAATTTTTCCTTTTAAATTGGACTCGGCATAACTACTCTTCATTGTCAGAATTACAATTAGTACCTGGCTTACAACTTGAAAATCAAATTTTGGGTGAAAAGGGTTGGGGGTGAGTGAAAACTGAATTTATTAGGGTGTCTCTTATTATAGGGTATTTGTGGTCAAGGTCAAACCTTGACTGGGGGAGGACACTAAGTGGCCGCCTCCAAAAGTTGGACGGCCATTCAATGGCCCCCTATCAACCATAATACTTGCGATTTGACTTGATTTTTTTTTTACCTAAGATTTGAGTAAAAATCACAAATAATTGGCACTATAATGCTTGCTCTCAATTCTAGTGTTGACAGTCTGGTGAGACTCTGACGAGACATTCTATTATTTGACCATGTAAAGGTAGTATGAGTAAAGGGTATATCTCGTAAACCATGATAATCAATAGTGTCATGAACTATTTGATAAGATGGTGCCGGTCAAGGTTGTGAAAACGTGAATCGTGGAACGATCGTTTTTCATTTTTGAGAAACAAATCGTATATTAAACCATGAATCGTAGATTTGTTGTTTTTTTATATTACGTTACAAACTAAAAATAAAAAGATATATATTGTTGATGTACACTTAATTTTCAAATAAATTTCATCAAAAGTGTTACAAGTATAACCTTATAAAATCTGATGATGTAATAAATATATTATATACTCACTATTATATAATATATTGTCGACTGTCTTACTCTTTGTCGAGAGAGTGACTCTCGACCGAGTGAGCTACTAGCGGTCGCTAGACTCTCCATCCAATCCGGCAGATCTGGCGGTTTGCCTAGCCGTTTTGGTGTTTTAACCCCTCCATAGTGAGTTAAATAAGGTAAATCAAGTAAATCACTTGATTTGCCTTACCCATAGGAAGGGCCCAATTTCATCAAATGTGTTACAAGTACCTTATAAAATCTGATAATGTAATAAATATATTATATACTCACTATTATCATCAGAAATGGTTGTGGCTCAGTGGTTGGGACCTTGTTATGGTAGGTATAGACCCATGTTCGAATCTAAGTGAACTCATTTTAACACTTTAAAGATGGTAAAAATCGTACGTGTCGGACTCAGTGAACTCATTTTAACACTTTAAAGATGTTAAAACTCGTAAGTGTCGGACGATTCAAGATCTTCACAACCATGATTGGTGATGCTTGTTAACTTTTTTTTTTCTTATTATTATTAACATTATAAGAAACGCTGCCATTAACAGAGAAAGAGTTGATCGACCATTGGAAAAGGCGATCGTTCTTCATTAAGATATGAATGAGCGATTACGGGCTAACAACACATCAAAGTCAGGCATCTTCGGTTGTTGTAGTGCTAATTGATTTTTGTTCAGAAAGTTAGAGCTCTTTATATTAACATAACTTCTTCTTGTTCTTCCAATTATCAATAGCTCTTTATATTGATTTTTGTTCAGAAAGTTAGAGCTCTTTATACTCCTTGTTCTTCCAATTATCAATTATCAAAATGTCCTCCAAATTCTTATTGTTCACCATAGCTATCCTACTACTTTCAGGAAAGAACATCAACAGAGCTGCAGCTCTTAACTCAACCAGTAGCGAGATGACTCCTCCTGCTGCCGTTGACAACAATGTTAGTTTTTCAGTTCATACCCGAATCCTTTCATTAATATTTGCTTGAATTTTCGAATCATTTATTTCAACATTTTGTTTTCAGGATCTTGATGAGAACCCACACTTTCCCAAGTCGACGAAGGCAGATGTGAATGCTGAAGTTAAGAAAGAGGGTTATTGGGGCACTTGGTGGATGAATCTGTTTTTTTATTTTTTTGTTGTAGGCTGCATAGAAGAATCAGTTGTCGTGGTGGTCCCGTGAGTTTTCTTACTTTTTTTTGTTTCTCTTTTCTGATCTGTCTAGTTGTACTGATTCTCAAATTTTCGCTTCTCTTTCTACAGTTCTAGGGAAACTGTGGGTGCATTTGATCTCGAGGCCGGGAGACCTCCTCTAGAAATCTTCACAAAAAGATTACCTTCAAATCTTGTGTCCTCCAGGCATTAGCTAAAGCCAAGTTAGGTAATTCATCTCAACTCAAGATCCTTAAAAATGAGTACTGTTATTAGGAGGGAAAAAATGGATATGAGGAGGGAAACAGGGTGGGGTGAAATTAAAAGTTAAAAACAATAATGAGATTGGTTTTGTAAATTGAAATTCTCAATTCGGTCGGCAAAGAATAGTCCATATTAGAGAAACAAAGATCACGTCACAATCGAATTCTCCGCCGAATAAAATATAAATTGCATGTAATTTAATCTATTATTATATCAAATTCTGAAAAATAAGAAAACTCGAAACAACTTGATTGTCAACGTCAAAATTTTATATTGTCCGATGATTTTTCGGTATGAATGAATAAGTTTTATGACACTCTGACTTTGTAGATTTATATTTTTCCCCATTGATTTTTTTTTGTTTTTTTTTGTTTTTTATAATAATTGGAAAATTTATCTACAATAATGAAATTACAAGAAATTGGTTGTTTGATGACGACAGATCTTCAACGTGATAAAGTAGAGGAGTTTAATTTTAGGATCAATGGCTAATGTACACAACTAAATCATTTTGTATTAACATATTTACCCTGCATTTTTCATTCTGTAACTGAATCCACATTTGCTTTTGATCTGATCAA
>JAJJMA010162499.1:0-11197 GCA_023529015.1 Papaver nudicaule | reverse complement strand
CTTTTGAATATAAGACTTTATCCATTTTCCTTGTTCATGAGCACCTAGGTGAGTACAGGCAGAGAGAGCACTCAAAAGAGTAGTCTCATCCGGCTTACATTCACCATAAATCAACATACGATGGAACACTCTCAATGCTTGATCAAACTTACGATTCTGAACAAAACCCGCAATCATTGCATTCCAAGTAACAACATTTTTAACTGGCATTGAATAAAAAAGTTTGTTCATTTCTCCAACATCACCAACTTTAGCGTATCCTGAAATCATAGCAGTCCAAGAAACTACAGACTTCTCCGGCATTTGATCAAAAATCAACCTTGCATTCTTCACATCACCTACCCTCACATAACCAGAAATCATAGCATTCCAAGATACTTCATTGTCAAGACCCAACCTTGCATTCTCTTCAAACAACAACCTTGCAGACTCCATCTCCCCTCTCTTCGCCAAACCACTTATAACCAAATTCCACGAAACAACATTTCTCTCATCCATAGACCCAAACAACTCAATAGCCAACTTCATCTCCCTATGATTCATATAAGCACAAACCATAGAATTCCAAGAAACAACATCTCTGTCAGTCATTTCTTCAAACACCTGTAATGCACAACCCACATTTTCACTGCACTTAGAGTAGAAATCCAAAACAGTATTCTGAACAAAAACATTAGACCCAAACCCGAATTTCACAACATGGGTGTGCAACCCTCTTCCAGTATCAAGATCTTGGTGAGATTGACATGACTTTAAAAGAAATGTAAGGGTGAAATTATTAGGTGAAACTCTCATGGAATTGTAAACAAAGAATGCATCTTTTTTATGGGTTTTGTGTAAGTAACACTCAATCATTGTGTTGTAAACATATACATTTGGAGAATGAGAGTGTTTGAATACTTGGATTGAGTAATCTAATGAACTGAGTTTAGTTGAGAAAGTTATGAGTTTTGGTAAAATGAAATTACTTTGTTGAAACCCATGAATGAGAATCTGGAGATGGGTTTGTTTTAATTCACTCATGTTTTTACATTTCTGCAGAATTTGGAGTAGTTTCTGTTCCATTCTTTCTTTTCCCTTGCCAATTAAGATTACAGTCTTTATTCATTTTACTTAACTTTCCAGCTTTGGATATGTACGAGGAATTTAGAGTATGAAATTGGAGCAAAGCAGCCCTTATAGCTCAGTGGTAGAGCGTCAGTCTTGTAAACTGAAGGTCCGCAGTTCAATCCTGCGTGAGGGCATTTTTTTTTACCTTTTGATAAAAATTTCAGTGGCTTTTGTGCCAATGGAGTAAAATTTGGGTCAAATTTTTATTTGCTCTGTAGATTTCTAATTGCAATGACAATTTATGAGCGTGCATGACTATTAGTCACGTACAAATAGTGAGAAAAATTTGAGTGACAAAACATAATTTGAACCACAAGGTAAATTCTGGCTAATGGCCAATTTTAGATCAAAGAAAATTTACGGATTTCGAGGTCCGCTTAATGTGTTATTGTTTACTTTTTTTTTCTTTAATGAAAACACACACTTCATTAATTAAAAGGGAGTCATACAAGTTATAACCATGTTTAAAGAGTTCGGAACCCGAATCTGCTCTGCAAAAAAAGATAATGTAGCTGAATTCGATAGGGATTCGGTAGAGAAACTAGCATCACACTTAGATCTAGTCCTTTTGGCTAATCTATCAACTAAAACTTTTTTTTTTGTTTGAAGGGCGACTAAAACTTAAAAATACCATGTTTTTTTATCTTAAAAAAAACATTACATATAATTTTAAAGGACAAAGAAGCTCTCGCAATATTTTCTTTAGCTCTCCAAGGGAGTGAGGTAGAGAATTCAAAGTTTTCATTCACCATAAACACTAGGTTTTTGTCGTCATTATAAACAACCACAAAGGTAATTTTCAGCTCCATAATCCATTTCTGCACTTCTAAGAAAGCTTTCACTTCAGCATCTAATGGGCAGGATGCTCTTCCGGACCCAATTCTGCATTAGCTCCTGCAACCGGTATTATCAAAGAGAATCATAGCAAAATCCATAGAGAAATCTGATTTCTTGTAAGTCGCATAAAAAAGGATCTTCCAATCATAACTTTCATTCTCCTCAGTAATCTTCATATCAATTTTTTTTCCTGGAATAGCATAACTGTTTGGTGTCTTTTCACTATAACCAGAGTAATCTGGGTTATAAGCTCTCTAAGATTAGGCTTAATTAATGTCATTGAAAGCAACTGCATTTCTGTATTTCCAAATGGCTCATATAATATAAGCACTCTTTTTATGACTATCTTTTAACATAACTTCATGCAACTAACTAGAAAACCAGGTTTTTATATCACATGGTTATAATCAGTAAGAAATTTTAGAGAAAAAGCAAACCAAATAGTATTAGTGAAACAACTGTTCACAAAAAAGTGAAGCTCATCTTCGAAAACATCAGAGTAACATAATCTACTACAAGGATAACTATTCTTATTGAATTAATAAATTCTTTTTCCCATTGGAAAAACTCTAGAAAGTAACTCCCAACGGAAAAGCTTAATTCTGGGAATTACATTAAGTTTCCAAAGATTGTTCCAAAATGTAGAGTTATTTAAGGTATTTATCAGCTTATTTAGTTGTACACACACCTGATGGTGTTGACAACCATCTAATTTTATCATTTTTGTTCTTATTTGGTGTCATAGAAATGGTTTTATCATGAATATTAGGGTCTTCGTATCTCTGAATGATCTCTGGATCTTCATCAATAATGATTGGGAAAAGAATATTTTCTTGTTCTGGCAACCAAAAATCATCCCAAATATCTGTGGATGCTCCATTATCCACTTGCCAGGCATGATTATATTTAATAATTTTGAGACCAAATCTAAGATTTGTAATATTATCTAGATCTTTTAAGAGGGTTGCTTCTAGGAAAGTATATACATCTTGATAGACCGTAGGATTATTCATTGTAAGATGCTGACATGTGTCAGTCTGTAACCGGTCATTTTGAGTCTGTTACCGGGTCAGTCTGTTTTCTGTTATCTGTCGGTTGTCGGTTACTGTAGGTCTATATAGTGTTGTCATTGTTTGTGTGTCTGTAAGCAAAAAAGAGAAATAACAGAAGAAGAAATGAAATGAAATTTAGATCTGAGATTGTTTCAAAACCCTAAGTCTCTTGACATGGTATCAGAGCTGGTTGAACATCTCTATTAAATTTTTTCCTTCAAACTCATCTATTACCTTCATCATCATCTTTTCAAATCACTGAAAATGGAAAATCAAATTCATGTTCATGTTCCTTTGTGCTTTAAACCTTCAATTAAACTCACACTTACAAACTATGCACTGTGGAAATCATCGATTGCTCCTCTGTTACGAAGCAACAACCTATTTCGATTTGTTGATGGAAGCTATACTTGTCCTGCTAAATATCTTCGTCGATCTACTGCTGGAAAGGATTCTACTGCTGGTAAGGATCCTCTAACTGATTCAGATATTGATGTTTCTACTTCTGAAGGAGATCTGCCTTTAACTGGTTTTACTAAGAATCCTCTATATGATTATTGGACGAATCAAGATCAGGTTATTTTAGGATGGTTGTTTTCTGCTTTAACTGATGAATGCCATTCACAAGTATTAGATTGTATTACTTCTTCTGATGTTTGGTCTAGACTAGAGAATGAATACAATGCAACAACACAGTCTCGTCTTATGCAATTGAAGACAGATTTAGTCAATTTGAAGAAAGGAACAGATTTTATGGTTGTGTTTTTCAATAGAGCAAGATCTATTTCTCATCAATTAGCTCAAATAAATCGACCTCTATCTGATGAGGATCTTGTTTTCCATATATTGCAAGGTTTACCTCCTGAATTTAATGCCTTCAAAACCTCAATAAACACTCAACAACTCAAGAATTCCAGTCCTATTACTTCATCTGAACTATTAGGTTTGTTGTTGTCTGAAGATGCAAGAGTTAATTCTGATTCTCCTGCAGATTTATCTTCAGCTTCTGCACATATTGTGCAACCTGCTAATTCTCATTATAATTCTCAAAACTTTGAGAATCAACAACCTAATTCAGGCACATACACACCTCATTATCAAACTCCAACTTGGAATCATCATTCTAATAGAGGTGGTTTCTCTAGACCAAATAATTTCAGAGGAGGTAGAACTGGTGGTAGATTTCCACCTAGTGGAAGGTTTGGCAGAGGAAACTTTAGAGGAGGAAGGTTTGACACTGGTGGAAGATTTAGTGGACATGGATATGGTGGTCATTCAAATTTTTTCCCACCAACACCTCAATATGATTATTATATCAAGTGTCAAATCTGTAAGAAACCTGGTCATTCTGCTACAGAGTGCAGATTTAGATATAATCAGCCATCTCACAGCAGTTATCAAGCTTATAATGCCTTCACTGATGGATTTAATGAAAGTTTTGAAGATTATGATCCTTATTGGTGTCCTGAACCTGAAGCTTATGCAGTGTATAATGATGATAGCACATCTTCTACTTCAAACAGTTGGGTACCTGACTCTGGTTCAACTCACCATATTACTTCTGATCTCAACAACTTGAATCTTCACTCTGAGTATCAAGGATCTGACCAAGTGAGAGTTGGCAATGGCTCAGGTTTGGTTATTACTCATACTGGTACTTCAATTCTTTCTAGTGATAACTACAACTTTACACTTACCAATGTTCTTCATTTTCCTAATATCACTAAGAACCTTATTTCTGTGCATCATTTGCAAAGGATAATAACTGTTATTTCCTTTTCTATCCTTATCATTTCTATGTGAAGGATATTGCAACACACAAGGTGCTACTCAGTGGTCCTATTAGAAATGGATTGTATGAACTGAACTTCACTAAAGATCAACTGAAGCAAGCTTTTTCTGCAACTACTGCTCCAGATTGGCATAAAAGACTTGGTCATCCAGCCTATAAGACATTGAAATCTGTTCTTTCATTAGTTGATGATACTATTAGTAAGCATTTAGATGTTACTATCTGTCCTGATTGTCAGATTGCAAAGAATCATGCATTGCCTTTTCCTTCTGTCTCCATGAATAATGTAACTGGTCCATTGGATCTCATTCATTCTGATGTATGGGTATCCCCTATCTGTTCAATCAATGGATTCAAGTATTATGTGTCATTTATTGACTCTTTTGGCAGATTCACATGGCTTTATCCTATTGCTTACAAGTCTGATGTACTTCCAACATTTATCAAGTTTAAAGCACTGGTTGAGAACTTATTTGACAGAAGAATTAAATTTGTGCAATCTGATTGGGGAGGTGAATACAAAAGTGTATCTTCTTATATGGAACAATGTGGAATAGGGCATAGAGTTTCTTGTCCTCATGCTCATCAACAAAATGGCAAAGCTGAGAGGAAACATAGAAACATAGTTGAAACTGGTATGGCTCTCCTTTCTCATGCTTTATTACCTATGACTTACTGGTCATATGCTTTTGAGACTGCCAATTATCTTATTAATAGACTTCCTACAGCTACTTTAAACCACAAATCACCTCTAGAAATACTTCACAATCTCAAACCTGATTATGATTTTCTCAAAACTTTTGGTTGTGCTTGTTATCCATGCTTAAGACCATTCAATCAGCACAAACTTGAACCAAGATCTGTTCAGTGTATTTTTCTTGGATACATCATGATGCATAAAGGATATAGATGCCTCAATCCTCAGACTAGCAAGATTATCATTTCAAGGCATGTGATTTTTGATGAAACACTATTTCCATATAATACTTTATATTCATCAACTGTGAATCACTCTCATGATGCAGTCATATCTACTATGTCAGTTTCACCTCAAGAACCAGTATCTAACATACCTGAAGCTAGTCAAACACAGCCTATACCACCATCTACTTTCCAACCCACTTCAACTCCATCATCCTCACCACCACCTTTATCTGACATGACTGCTTTTCCTCCTTTACCATCAAATTCTACTGTTCCAGTCTCAACACCAGTACTTAATGAACATTCTATGAAGACTAGGGGTAAGAGTGGAATTTTCAAACCAAGAGTATTTCTTAGTGAAGTTCAATCTGTTTGTGAAGATATTACAGTTCCAACAAGCTATACTGAGGCTATGAAGGATCCTAATTAGAGAGCAGCAATGATTGAAGAGATAAATGCTTTGATTCAGAATGGCACCTGGAAGTTAGTTGAATCTCATTTGGGACAGAATGTTGTTGGATGCAAATGGGTGTTCAGAATTAAAAGAAGAGCAGATGGATCTATAGAGAGATACAAGGCCAGACTAGTTGCTAAAGGGTTTAATCAGATTGATGGATTTGACTATCAGGATACATTCAGTCCTGTAGTAAAGCCTACTACTGTTAGAATGATTATCTCCATTAGTCTCTTTAAAGGTTGGAATTATCAGACAATTAGATGTGAAAAATGCCTTTCTTCATGGCATTTTATCTGAAGAAGTATATATGTGTCAGCCACCTGGTTTTGCAGACAAGGTGTTACCTAATCATGTATGCAAACTTGAGAAATCATTGTATGGCTTAAAACAGGCACCAAGAGCTTGGTTTGAGAGATTGAGTCAATTTTTAGTGAAGGCTGGCTTTCAAAGTTCAAAGACTGACACTGCTTCTCTGTTCTTCAAAATTGATTCCAAAGCTGTACTGTATGTTCTTGTTTATGTAGATGACATTCTTGTCACTGGTAGCTCTCCTCAGACTGTCCAACTACTTATCAACACACTGAGTTCAGAATTTGCTATTAAAGACTTAGGTGAACTGCATTTCTTTCTGGGAATTCAAGCCACCTATACTCAGCTGGTATTTTACTCTCTCAAGAACAATATATTTCTAATTTACTTAAGAAGACTAAAATGGATGGTGCTAAGTCTTGCTCTACACCAATTGCTGTCAATCCAACAGTTGATCCAGTACTTTTTGAGGATGGTGCTTTATATAGGAGCATAGTTGAAGCCTTACAATATGCAACTGTTACTAGACCAGACATATCCTATGCTGTGAACAGAGCTTGTCATAAGATGCAGAATCCAACAATGGCTGATTGGACTGCTGTTAAAAGAATACTGAGATACCTACAAGGCACAGTCTCTCTGGGTTTACAGTTCAAAAGAGCTAGTTATTTGCAACTTCAAGCATACACAGATGCTGATTGGGCTGGAGACATTTCTGACATGAGGTCAACCAGTGGAATGGCTATTTATCTAGGTCCCAATTTGATTTCTTGGTGCAGTAGAAAGCAAAAGACTGTGGCTAGATCAAGCACAGAAGCAGAGTACAGAGCTCTAGCTGATGCAACATCAGAACTTGTCTGGATTCAATCTCTTCTCCAGAAGTTGCAGTTTAACTTTGGCAGAACTCCAGTTTTGTGGTGTGACAACATGGGTGCAACATATCTTACAGCTAATCCAATTTTCCATAACCGCATGAAACACATTGAAATTGCTTTTCACTATGTGCGTGAACTGGTAGCTCAGAAGCGGCTTGAAGTCAGGTTTGTCAACACTCAAGATCAAATAGCAGATATTCTTACTAAGGGACTATCAACAAATCATTTTCAGTTGCTTCGGTTCAAGCTCAGTGTGTCTGGTTTAACTCCGACACTGGTCTTGCGGGGGGGTGATAGACCGTAGGATTATTCATTGTACGATGCTGACATGTGTCAGTCTGTAACCGATCATTTTGAGTCTGTTACCGGGTATCTGTCGGTTGTCGGTTACTGTTGGTCTATATAGTGCTGTCATTGTTTGTGTGTCTGTAAGCAAAAAAGAGAAATAGCAGAAGAAGAAATGAAATGAAATTTAGATCTGAGATTGTTTCAAAACCCTAAGTCTCTTCACACATCTTAGCACACTGACTCAGAGTTGATAAAGGTTATTTAGCATTCTCCATGCTAATCTAGTTAGCAGAGAAAGATTTTGTTTGTGAGGAATTCTAACTCGTAATCTTCCTGGATCTTTACTAGTGCAAATAATATCCCAAGATTTGGTATAGATACAATGAGCAGTGTCTTTTATACTCCACCAGAAGTCCCTTTGCAAGTTATTTATCTTGTTAAGGTTTTTTTTCAGGGAAGTTAATGCATTGCATTCAATTCGTTGGAAATGAACTTAGAGAGGAGTTGATAAGAATAGTTCTGCCAGCTTGAGCTAACGGTTTGTTCTTCCAACCTTGGGAATTATAATATTTTTTTATGAGATGTTCAAAGTTATTAGTTCTTTTCCTATCAAAGAAGAGAGGAATTCCTAAATATTCATCATTTTTTGATATTCTTTTTACTTTTAATACTCTAGCAATAATTTTATAGTGTCAATTATTAAGCTTTGGGGAGAAATAAACCCCTGAAATTTGGAGATTAATAACTTGACCTGTCATTTCCCCAAAAATTCTAAGAATTTCCATCAAATACTTTGCCTCTTTGATGTTAGTCTTTGTAAAAAGGAAACAATCTTCGGCAATTAAAGAGAACAAAAAGAGTTACGTCAGTTGAATTTGTGCATACTTCTTATTGTGTGATAATTAAAGAGAACAAAAAAAAACTATAATAAGACAAGGATTATGTGCGAGACAGTTAGGATGAGATAAGATGGCAGGGGAGAATAAGTTACCGGCCAGTCCACAACACATGAGTCGCATCCATGCTTTTTACGGATTTCACAAACTTTTAGTTGCTCTACGGCATATTCCAAGTTATGGCTGCAAATATCAAAACAAAAATGGTCATCCATAGAAACGAAAAGAAAAGAAACTCACATATAATCTGAAAGACAAATTAATAAGATGGAAGATTACCCTTTCATTGATGTCCAAAATATCACATAAGGAAAATTCTTAAAATAAAATTCCAAAAAATCATGACAGTGAGGTGTGAGGTGAGGGCCTGGAAAAATGAAAAAGAAACTAAGTTTGATTAATGAAATCCAGTAATTATCTACTTGTATATAAACATAGATTTAGCATAGCAGTGTTTTAGCCCAAAATAACCAGGTTTAAGTGTTGAAATTCTACCACTGTTATTGAACCTCTTTATTTGAGAAAAACATCAACAAAGTATGTTTTTTATATCCAGAACAAGACAAACGTTCTTCATTACATCCTTTGGCTCTACATTGTTGTTTAAACGCATTTATGAATATAATAAGGTTTCTTTATTGTCAGACTCTGAGTCACTTTCAGAACCTTCTTCTGCAGGAGAACTCACATCTACAACAGTCTCTGAATCCACCAATCTGTGATCTGCGGCCTTTTACCTTTTATATGGTTGATCGTCGTATGGCCAATTGCTGGAGGAGATTTCAATGGTTTGTCGATTTTTGTTTTTATCCCATGAGCCTCGCAAATCTTAGTGATCAAACACGAAAAGAAAAGATCATGATTCTTATTCTTTATAGTTATAATCTGATTAAATATTAAACTACACAACCCTTCACTTATCAACCTGCAAAACCACACGAAAAACATACTCCAAGATGAGTATAAACTAAGATGGATCTGTATAAGTATTACTACAGATCTCTATGAAGAATAAACAAGATGAGTTACTCATTACCTTTTAAGTTATCTAGGCGGGTTCGTCTGAGCATAGTACGTACAATAAGTAACCCAGAAATCAACTGAATGCTTCAGATGTTTTGACGCCCGATCAAACAGATCCAAGACTTTATTGTGGTCATTGAAGAGTCTCCAATGGTTTATGTAACGAAGCCTACAGTATTCAAGATAATAAAAAAATTGTGATAAAAAGGCTTCATAATTAAGCCTCTACAATTGAAAGTTGAATGCCCTGCCAACGGAAGATACAAAGGTATTAGTCCACAACGAATAAATATCAAAAAAGGATTACTAATCCACCACAAAGAATAAATATCAAGAAATGATGACTATACATACTTTTGTTTCAACTTCTATGATCTTTTGAGTCCAACCATGGAACTCAAATTTCATAGGCACTTTTTTAACCAGGGTAATCGAATTACTGGTAATACGGTAAACTGAAATTAAGAGATTCAAAAAGAAGCTTGTAAATATTATTAAACATATCAAAACCAAATTCGATTTTATCAAAAAAAAAAAAAATATTTACCTATACCATCCCCTCCTGAGAATGGATTGTCGTAGGATGCATCCTTTAGGTACTTCACAACTAAATCGCTGTAAAATTGAGGAGAGTTATTTCCACCGTCGATTAAGGCAGCATCAACAACTGATACCTTCACAAACCTCCCCCCTGAACCAAGAGAAGCACAGCGGAAATGTGTTTCCAGTAACCATCCAGAAGTTGACCATCCATCAACACTTCAATTTCCTCTCCATCTTTTCTAACAATATATACAAAGGTCATATTGTTTTGAAATCCAGCAAACATTATCTCAGAATGATGTTTCTGGACATCAATGTCTTTCGGAGCACTTGGAAAGTATTCATCTACAAAAAGCCTGTTTGTCCTTGTGAAAAAATTCTCCGCATACTTAGCACACTGATGTAAGTCTAAAATTTTGTCAGGTGTTCCTTTTCTAGTTCTCTGAAAATTGATAAGGTCCACACATTAGACCCCGCAGTTAAGGCTATAACATTGATGCATATTTGATATATCTTCTGGGACTTGTCATTTATTGCTCCATTAACAATGTTGCCCTCAGAATCAAGAACTATGGCAGTGCCTCTGGTATCCCCTCCCACATACTTCTCTCTTATAGCGGCGAGGGCGAGGAGAGTAGTCCCGCAGTAGAGAATCTTCTCTCCATGTGGTGGGTTCTGCATACCACCACGTAGTCGAAGAACAAGGTAAAGTGTTGCTCTTTCTGAATATTGTAATCATCTAAGGTTCTTCCGTCTTCCAGTTGGTGTCCTGAAAAAATTAATCTTTGCTGGTCTTGAAGAACACCTCCTTTACCCTGGATCTTAGCCTTAACATTATCAATTGTGTCGTACCTATGCACATCTAAGGTGATGGTCTTCCCATTCAATGTCCTAAAAAATTAATCTCTTTGTTGTTTTTTTTTTGGTTATACGTAGGGAATCAAAGCAATGTGTTGAAGTATTTCGATGCGCGCCTTCATCATTGTAGATTAGGGCACATCGCTAAGTACTTAACAAAATTAGATGTAGAGGATGGGAAGATTAAATGTCTTTCTATTAATGAAAGCTGGACCAAGGTGCAGGAAAAGTTG
>JAJJMA010162466.1:0-12549 GCA_023529015.1 Papaver nudicaule | reverse complement strand
ACAGCTTGTACCGATCACAATCCACTATCAGGTCTTCTCCCAAGGATATCATGTCCTTGTACGTCGGGCATTTGGTGCATGACACTCGAAGGATGATAGCGCGCCAAGGACCCGAGTTATTTTCTACCACAACACGTCCACACAAATCAAGAATTCCAGGAATGCTTGCCAATGCCCAAGCCTGCAACAATAATAAGATCAAACATGACTATTCAAACTACACACCACACTCACTAATACATATTGCAACACAAATAAATTGCTCAGATACACAAATTTGCAACCAACCTGCAAAGCGTATGCGAATCCGAACACACTGTAAGATGGAAACAACGGCCCATGGCCGGATTTCTTCTTCTTGAGAGTTGCTCTAAACTGGCGTATTGTAATCCTGTGAGTAAAATGACCCCATGGGTATTTGTTGAAGGCATCCAAGTTGTCTACCAAATGGCAATATAGCGGGTCTAGTTGAGTATGATGTTGTTTTCCCAGAAGTAAAACGTGCACGAAAACTAGAAGTGCCAATCTAACATTCTCATCGTCAGTGAAGGTTTTTATGTTTCCTGTTTTCAAGCGCTCCAGAGCGTCTCTTACACACACTCTATCTTTCCCAGGGAAATGGGTTTGCATGACTAGAGAATCCACGTAAGACTTTGGTAGTGGGTTAGTTTCATACTCCATTTTGTGCGATGCCAATTTGAAACTCAGTCCCGTGGCCAATGCGAATTCGTTCATACCAAACCTCATCGTATGACCTCCAATTCCGAAGTTCATACAAAATGGATCCCCGTCATCTTCTCTTTTAATTTCCCGCGAGAGTAGATAGTGCACAATTGTGCCACTGTTGTTAGTAGCAGGCATATCAAGAAAATGCCCAACTGCCGTCGAAGCGAATACTGCTAAAGCTTGAGAGCTCAAACTACTTTTGATCAGGGGAATTATATAAGGAACATACAGATTTCTAAGTCCGGGGTAGTGACCCCGATACTCTTGCGGGTGCACAAACACGCTATTCACATGAGATGCATCAAGTCAGTCTCTATATGGGTTATGCATCAACAATGCTATAAAAGTTCTATAATCTACGAGTAAATGAACAAACTACGTACTGCTCGATTCCACGAGGAATAAAATGCTGATGATTCAAAAGGTTTAGGATTTATCCCTAAAGAATCTTTTGCGTCGACATTATCTATAGGATCTTTTGCGTCGACATCGATATCTCTAATTCGTGCGAGAGCCTTGGCCTCTACCCATTTTGTAAAGTAATCTGTGGCTACTATTATGTATTTTCTTTTCTTTGTGCCTTCCACCAGTGGTCCTACGATATCCACTCCCCATTTCACAAAGGGCCAAGGGCTCATGCCTGTATTGAGTGTTGTTGCAGGTGCTTTAATCTTCCTGGCGAAACGCTGACATTCCTCACAGCGGCGAGACATATTGGATGCGTCTCTGTTCATGAAAGGCCAATAGTATCCCTGGGTTTTAGCTTTGTGCGCCAAAGATCTCATTCCACTGTGATTTCCCGCATCACCATAATGAATAGCAAGTAATATTTCATGGCTCTGTTCTTGTGATAAGCATCTTAGTAAAGGTCCTAGGAAAGATTGACGATACAATATCCCATCCCTTAACCTGTAATTTCTTACTCTCATGTCTGCCTTTTTTCTATCTGACGCATTTGCTAATGTTGTGCCGTTCAAGTTTTGTATTAGGGGTATTCTCCAATCATTTTCTTTCAAAGGAAATCTGATGCGGGCCCTTTTTGCTGGATTACCTTCGTCCTCATTAGGTAGTAGTGCGGCATTTTTCCCTTTTTCTACTGTCTGAGGTAGTATCTCATCATCTTGAAAGGTTGTTCCATCTCCCAAACTTTCTTCTGGTCCAGGGCCAGTATTCCATTGGTGACTCATGCCTGACCTTGTCGCAAGGCATTGTTCCGAGGGGGATTTTAGTTTTATTGACGGTTCATAGATCCTTCCCAATTTAATTGACGTCTCTTTTTGATTACGGGTCATGGAGGCAATGAAAGCCAGTGCATCAGCATGTCGATTGTCTTTGCGGCATAAGTGCCTGAGTGAGATATTAGGTATCTGACATACCAAGCTTTGCGCCAAAGTCATGTAAGACACTAAGTTGTCATCCAATGTTCTGTATTTTAATTCCAACTGTCTTATGACTAACTGCGAATCACTAGTAAGTCGCACATCTGATATTCCAAGCTCAAGGATGATTCTTAACGCATGAATAACCGCCTCATATTCAACTATATTATTTGTGACCGCACCAAATTCCAAACGTAAGGAGTGCACCATTCTATCACCTGTAGGAGTGGTAATGACAATTCCTATCCCACTTCCTTCGTCATTTTTGGATCCATCCACAAATACCTCCCATCTTCTTGTGTTTGAGGGCTCCAGGATGTTGCTAGGCTCTTTTCCTTTCTCAATTTCTTCAGGAAAGTCCTCAACTTCAGTTTCGTCATTCAGTGGTAAGTCTACAAGGAAATCTGCTAAGACTTGAGACTTCAAAGAGGTTCGAGACTCAAATATGATGTCAAACTGGTCCAATTGTGCGTTCCATTTAGCCACCCTTCCTACTGCTGATACATTTTTTAAAACTGTCCCGAGTGGGGCTTTTGTTGGGACCCTTATCCAGTGAGTCTGAAAATAAGTGCGCAGCTTCTGTGAGGCGAAAACCAATGCCAATATCAATTGCTCTATTTTAGTATAATTTCTTTCTGCTTGGTTAAGAGTTTTACTGATGTAGTATATGGGTTGCTCCACCTTAGTGACAGTTCTTACTAACACCGCACTTACTGCGTTATCTGTTGCCGCAATATAGAGTGCTAAAACTTCTCCCGGTTCAGGTTTTTGTAGTATTGGTATGGAAGATAGGTACTCTTTAACTTTCAAAAACGCTGCCTCACAACTTTCATTCCACACGCACTCACTCTCTTTTTTCAAAATATTAAAGAAAGGTTTCAACTTATCGGAAGATCTCGCAATAAACCTTCCTAGAGCTGCCAGACTTCCATTCAACTTTTGAACTTGCTTGAGACTATTAGGCGAAGGCATATTTACTATTGCTTCAATTTTGCTGGGATCCACTTCAATTCCTCTCTTCGTTACTAAGTATCCCAAGAATTTTCCCGATGTAACTCCAAAAGTGCATTTCTCAGGATTGACTTTCATCTTGCATGATCTCATTGCTTGAAAAATTTCTCTTAAGTTATCCAAGTGATCAGCTGCCTTTTTACTTTTGACTAACATATCATCCACGTAGACCTCCAAAGTGTGACCTATCCATGGCTTGAATATCTTGTCCATCAGCTTCTGATAAGTTGCTCCTGCATTTCTCAGTCCAAAGGGCATCCTTGTGTAGCAATATAGCCCATGAGGGGTGAAAAATGCGGTGTGGTCCTGGTCATCTTTGTTTAGGGCAATCTGATTGTATCCAGAATATCCGTCCATGAAGGAAAGAAGCTCATGACCTGCTGTGGCATCCACTAGCTGATCAATACTTGGTAATGGGTAACTGTCTTTAGGGCAAGCTTTGTTGAGGTTGGTGAAGTCAATGCAAATGCGTATTCCTCCATTCTTTTTTGGTACTAAGACCATATTTGAAATCCAGGTAGGACAGATGACTTCTCTAATAAATCCTGCTTCCAAAAGCTTTTTGAGTTCTTTCTCCACTTCTTGATGGTACTCTGAGGACACCTTTCGCACCCTTTGCCTGAACGGTATTGATCCTTCCTTGATCCTCAACTTGTGGGTTACTACTTCAGGGTCTATGCCTGGCATATCTGACATCTTCCACGCAAAAATGTCTGCATACTCTTTCAAGAGTTCATGCAACTGGTACTCCCGCTCTTTTCCCATCAGCGTACCTATTTTTATCATTCTTGGTAGGTCCTCATTACCTATATTCACCTCTTTCGTTGGCTCTAATGCAGAAAAGGTAGGTGGGGGACTACTAAAGAGGGGAGCTTTCTTTAATTGTTATTTGACGGTCTCACTGTCTGGCTTACTTGCTTTAGTGACTTTTTCAGTGTTGAGTACCTCCCTAGTAAGATCATTAGGGGTTGGAGCCTTAATGCTATTGGTGGTGACTGGACCGCACTCTAATCTCTGGCACTCAACGTCACTAAGATATTGCTGGTATTTTTCTTCTTTTACATTTTCCTTTCGCTCTTTCTTCAAATTTCGGAGTGCTTGCACCTTTTCTACGTTGTGCTGAGTTTCTTCAGCCTGACAGCTCCTTGCATCCATTTGGTCTCCTTTAATTTGAAGTTCCCCATGAGGGCCTGGAATCGTAAATATTGATGGTATATGGAAGCTATTCCCTTTAATCGATGTACCCATAATCTTCCCATGATCGCGTTGTAAGGAGAGGGAGCTTCAACCACACTGAATCTTGTATTCACTCGAATCGGTCCTGCTCTTACTTCCAATACTATTTCTCCTTTTGGCCTGGAGACCGTACCATTGAATCCATAAATGGTAAACCGTGAGGGTGTAAGCTGTTCATCAGTAAATTCCATTCGCCTAAAAGTGTCATAGAAGAGTACATTCAAGGAACTTCCTCCATCCATTAAGATCTTAGTAACGTTCCACCCGGAAATTGGTAGAGTGAGCACCAATGCATCATTATGGGTCTCAAGCTCTTGATTTACGTCCTCAGAAGAAAAAGTAAGTGGGGCTGCCAGTCTTCAGTGATTACTCCATCAATTTTAAACATCTCATGGTCTTCCATTCTTTTTCTTAACCTTCGTCCTACATCTCCCGAAAGGGACTGATCATAGTGTTCTGAATGGGTTATCATGTAGATAACTTGATTGTCAGGCAACTTCACATTTTTATCTTTTTGTGGAATAACCACTTCATTAGGATTTAATACATACTCATTCAAACTTCCCGCAGTCACCATTTTTTGAATTTGGTCTTTAAGGTTCTTACATCTCTCCGTGGTATGTCCCCTAAAGTCATGATACTCACACCTCTCAGGGTGATTTGTTGTTCTTTCATGTTGCCTGCCTCTAGTGTGCGGCCATTCAAAGTCTTGACGATTCTTAATATCTGCCATGATGTGGGAGATTCCCGTATTCAACTTAGTATACACTATATCCTCAAATGCTATTTTTTCCCACTTTCTTTTCTTGAAGTTACTCGGCTTGTTATCATTTCGCTTGTAATCTTCCTCTCTAGCTTTTTTATCCGTGTATGGTGCTTTTACTGGTTCATAATTCCTTTTGGGTGCTGAGGGTTCAGGCTCAATCAAATCAGTGCGGCGTGCGGCTTTTGCAGAGGGTTGAGCTCTCGGATTATCTTTCTGAATTTCTTGGAGTCTGACATGCTTGTCAATCAGGACCATGAGATCTCCTTCAGTCTTGGGCTTTTGGTTGTGGATGTCTACAAAAAGGTTACTCATGCGGTCAAGAGCCCACTTAAAACAGTTGATGCTGATCTCCGGATTTACACTTCCTATCTCTTGTCCGATTTTAATCCACCTATCTCTTAGTTCCTGATAAGTTTCTCTAGGCCCAATGGCTAAGGCAAACATTCGATCTAAACCGGCTTTAGTCCTTTTATTGTACAAGTATTTGGTGATGAACGCATTTGCTAATTCCTCAAAAGTATGGATCGAGTGTGATGGAAGATCATCATACCAGGCTAGGGCCGGGCCTTTTAGACTTGATGGAAAAAACCTGCACATCACTTTGTCATCCCACTCCCATTGAGCCATTGCCCTCCTATAATATCTTAGGTGGATAGTGGGATCGTCTTGTCCTTCAAAACAAAGAAAAATGGGGGGCTTACATTTATCAGGGAGCTTATAGAAACTAATCCTTGGTACTAGAGGGGTTGATCTAGAATCTTTCATTGCGTCCTCCAAATGTCCACCTCCTTGCTTGGATTTTAGTATTTTGATCTCCTGGCGCATCTGCTCCATATCTTCACGTTGTATGTCCCTCCCATTGGTGCGTACATAATTGGGCTCAGCATCGTCATAATCTTCCCCGCCATCTTCATAAGGGTTATAATCTGCTCCTCTTTCCTTTGTGGGTATGGCCTTGGTCTTCAAGACATATCTGGGCTGTACGCATTGAAGCGGCTGAGGTTGACCTGGTCCCACATAAGGAATTACTTGACTGTCCGATGACTCTTGGACTCTCACAACTGAGTTGTTCTCTGCTGCTCCTTCCTCTGCCTTCTGGAGCCTTTTTTCCAGTTTTTCTTCATTATCTTTGAGTACCTGGTTTTCTTTTGCTAGTTGGGAAAGGGCGTCAGTGAATGTTGATTTGAATTTTTTCATTTCCTCCAGCTGAAACTCGTGGAGTTCTCTTACTAACTGTCGGCTCTCCTCTGGCAAGTATGGCAATGTGCGATCATTGGTCCTTAAGTTACCATCTTTCCCCTCAACTATGACTGGCCTTATTGGATCTTCATCTCCTTGTCTCTTGTTGGAGAATACTTCATGTAACACTCCCACTCCTCTTGGGAGTGTGCTTGTTTCTCCCAAAAACATGGTGGGTTGTTGGGAGCTTACCTTAGCAGGCCTAGTTAAAGGGATCCCATAAGGTTGATTGGGAACCACGAATGTTGAGTCCCTGACCTCTAGTCGTGAAGCTTTCAGTGCGGCCTCAAGATCTGCAGCTTCTTCATCTTCCGGGAAAGTCTTGCCTGCTACGATTTTATCCATTGCGGCTTTGTTCTCTGCTGAGACTTTAAAATTATACTGACATTTATCAAACTTAGCTTTCTCCGTCTTGGCCTTTTCTATTCTGGCCTTCTGGGCTGCTGCTTTATCTTCTACTGCTTGTTGTGCGGCTGCCCAGCATGAAGCCTGGTGATCAAAGAGTAACTTTTTCTGTACAACAGCTTTTTCTGTTGCGGCTTTATTTATTACGGCTTTTTCAGCAGCAGCACCATTCTCTGCGGCTTTTTCAGCTGCGGCTTTATCTGCTGCGGCTTTATTGGCTGCGGCTTTGTTGGCTGCGGCTTTATCTGCTGCGGCTTTTTCAGTTGCTGCACTGGTTGCCCCTGCTACCAAGTTACGGGCCATAGTCGCTGGAGTGACGCTGCTATGTTCCATTGCATCTGCATCCCTTATATCAATTTGTTCCCTGGTCATGCTCCTGGTTCTGGCTTTCGAGTTCTGATTATCCTTTGAGTTCCCCATTTGACAACCTCTCTAATAATTTGGCAACTTTAGCAATGAGGACACTACTATTTCCTCAATACCTTTAGCCACTTTATCCTCAAAATTGTAGACTTTGAAAACCTTACAACACAATGTAACACAGGAAGGATAAATCCTTTACCTATAGACCTATGTCCCTGTTTCTAGCGCCAAACTGTTTGTGCATAAAACTATCCTGGTCTTACGTCACTAACTTAAATGAAATATAATGTATTGAGTCTTTGCATCCTCCTACTATAAAGGTGTAACATCCGTTAAGCACATAAATAGATGAGAACACTAAGTTACTTCTTTAAAGCTATAATTGATCATTCATATAAAGGTGGTAATCATAATACAATATACAAGTTTCAGTCTTAAATGACTTTGAGTAAGGTTACAAGATGATGTTGATAATGGTAATTCTCACTGAGATCACTACTAAGTTCCTCTCTCTCCTTCTTGTACCCAAAAGTCCGTCCTCAGCCCTATCTACTGAGCTGAGTATTTATAGGAGTCTAGAGGCGGTTCCCAGACATTTGTGTTCACACCTGGTGGGGTCCTCACACCTCCTTTGGTAGTGCGGCTCTCTTCTCTTAGTCTGCGGCCTTTTACTAACTCACTACTGAAGTCTCCTTCCGTGTGCGGCCTTTTCTAGTTTCCATCGTTGAGAACTTGACACGCGTCCCTTGACTTCTGACTTGCTCTGACCGCGCATTGAATGAAAGTGGTTGGATGTTTCCCACGCCTCACAGCTGTCTCTTGAGATACTTGTCCCATCCGGTCTGTCGTGGTCCTTCCTCAGCCCTCCATCTGTGTTCTCTCTTGAGATGAGTAATTGTGACTTCTGTTCTTACTCGGTACTTCGTTCTTACTTGACTTATCCTACTTCTGTTTCTCAGATGCTTACACGTGGGCGGTGGGTACTTTGCACCAACAGTTTGCCCCTGTCGGTTAGTATTCGGGTTTGGGTTGCCCCAAGGGCAGAATGGTACCGATAACCTTCCTTCTTCATCTTTAATCCCACGTTGCATTTTGATTCCTTGTAATTCGCGCCGGTTACATTCTTTTGATTTTATCCTTTATATAAAACCGAAAACTGCCGAGTCTCTTTACTTTTCATTCTCTTTTCCTGTCTTCTTATTCTCTGAGTACTACTCAGCCTTTAGTACTAGGAAAATCTTCATTTTTGTTTTCTTCTTCTTCAAAGCTCTTTTTTCTTGAAAGTGACGTTGATACCTGTTGCTGTTGCCTTTAGTGTATGGTGAGTTTTTATTTTTTCATTTCGTTCTCTTGTCCATATGTTTCTTAAGTCTGATGCATGACTTCCATAATCGGGTTTTGGTTGAATCCAAAATTCTTAGAGTGACCGAGAACATTAGTAATTTTAAAGAATCTCGCTAAAATCTCATCAAGGTTTTAATCACCGTATGTGTATGATTTAGGGTTAGGGTTTATCACTATTTTCTCCTTTGCATGTGTGTTTGCTGGTACTGGATGTTTATAATACGATCCTCTTGATTCGTGGAAACTGATATAAACGAACTTGCATTCTTTCCTATATTTGTTGCTCTTGCTACTGTGTTTGAATTACTTTGTGCGATATCGTACTTATTTTCCTGGGACTTACCATCATAATAGAGAACACACTTAACCAAAAGTATATATACTTTGCCCCTGTTCTCTGTTGTGATGGTTGTCTTATGGAAATGATACGTTTTCTTTTTTGCAGAAGTAAGATCATGCAATCTCTTGTATTCTTGCCTCCATTGCTTCACTGTTTCTGAACTTACCCTATTCATCATCTTTGTATAATTGCTGCGCTGTTTGGTTTCGATGGTTTTACGTCTTCCTTTCTTTATTTTTTGAATATTCGTTGCCCCATTACTTGGGTAAGATCATTTTATTGAGTATCATCGTTGACTTGGGTCTTTAATGCATTTGAGGTCCCATCATTTCTGTGAGAGTATATTATTGAATCAAAATATTGATGCCCCGTTATTTCTGTGAGAACACCATATTTAAACATGATACTGAACTCAGATATTTTGGTGAGCACACATATGGGCTCAAAGTATTAATGCCCCACTCTTTATGTGAGAACATTTTATTGTAACATCGATCCCCCACTTTTTCTGTGAGAACATCGTATTTACTCGTATTTCAATGCCCCACTCTTTCTATGAGAACATCCTATTATAACATCGATGTCTCACTCTTTCTGTGAGAACTCAGATATTTTGTGAGTACACATATGGACTCAGAGTATTAATGCCCCACTCTTTAAGTGAGAACATTTTATTGTAACATCGATGCCTCACTCTTTCTGTGAGAACATCGTATTTATATCTTGATATCCCACTCTTTTTGTGAGTACATTTTAATAAATACTTTTATTGACTCGGCTTTTTCTTATTTCAGCAATGTCTTCTTTGAGTAAAGAAGGTATAAAGGAACCAAGAAAGCTTAGGTCTGCTATAACTGAACCATCTGAATCTGCCAAGCATGATACTGAGGATACCTGTCAAAGATAATCCTAAAGTTGTGAAAACCGTAGCAACTTTTAGTGCGGGTAAAGAGCTTGCCACCCTTCGTGGTAAAAGGAAATCTCAGAAACCGGCTCCTCCTAGTTCTCCTACTCCTCAACAATCTCCCAAAGAGCAGTCACCTAAATCTCGTTCTCCATTCCCTGAGCCACCTCCTCAAGGGTCTGAGAATGAGAACAAAAAGAAAAAGTCTAGGCTGGATCTTCCTTGTAATAGTTACAAGCACATTAACCTTGAAGATTTTAAAAGGCGTCATCATCTCGAAGGGTTTGAAGGTCGTTTTTTCGATCCTGATCAAGGGGACCGTCTTACATATGATATGATAAAAAATTATCCTTATGATTCTCAGCATCTCTTGACAACTGTTGGTGCTCTTGAGGCTGGAATGCGTCTTCCTCTCTATGAAAATGGAGATACCTTTTCTATGACGTTCTGACTCACAGGAATAGGCCTAAGAAAGGCAAAGCTTCTTATTCTCGTCCCGTATTTATTTACAATGGTAATTGGTGGAGGATTCTTGGTGAGTGTCGACTTCGCTCTCGAGGCCTCAGCAAAATGAAGTCTTACAAGCCTGACACTAAACAGAAAAAACTGTATACTTATGAAAATTTTAACAAGACCTATGGTGATTTCATGGCTCCGACCAACAGAGTTAAATGGAGTATTGGGCCCAAGCGTCTTCCTCGTAAGAGGGGTGAAGTTCGTCTCTTAGAAGAGCTCGAATCACTCATTGTTCCTGGTACTGAGAACAATGAGGAACCCACTCCTCTGCCTGCTTCTGATATTTTGCGTAAGACTCATGATTTTAAATGGGATTCCACTCCTATAGAGATAATTGGTCCCTGGGCCTGGGGCTGGCAATGGAACGACAAGTCTCGTTCTGGGCCTCCCAGAGATTGTCATCCCGAACGTTATGGAGATTACTGTCCTTGGGCCTTTAACTTCACTGGTTTTAGTTTTGATTATGCTCAGGTGAGGGATATAGCTGAGTTCTTCTTTTCTTTCATTGGTGTTTGGTAGTGCGTCCTTGTATTGTGAGGACATAATTATAGTGAGAACTTCTTTCTTACCACTGACTTTTTTGTTTTATAGGCCTCTCCGGAAGGAGCTGAGACTGCTTCTGAAGTTGGTGAAGTGGAAGAAGGTGATGATATTGGAGCTGGCAGGGTACGTGTTATTTGTAATTTTATTGGTATTAATTTTTCCTTATCTATTATCGTGCCCCTAACACGTATTTTGCCTGACTTGCCCCATAGGTTTCTAAAAAAGCTAAATTGTCTCTCCCTCTTGATGATGAAGCCGATAGTCCTGAAAATGAAGATGAGGAAGCTCACAATGATGCGGACCATACCGTTTATTTGGATCATGATGAGGTGGAAGGTGGTGGAGAAACTCAAGACCAAGATTTTCATATTGATTTAGTGGGTCAGTCTCAGCATAAAGTGAAACAATCAATTCTGAAATCTACTTATCGTGAGGGTGATTTGCCTGAGGGCCGATTTGAAAGCATGTTTTTAAATGATGAGGAAAGTGAAGGTACTGATGCTGAGAAAAGGCGTCCCAAAGATGTCAAGTATCCTTCCCCTGCTCGCACGACTGGTGAGTTCTCCTTTGGGAAAGGGTTTGGTAATCTTGGTGGTGCGGCGTCGAGCACTCAGTCGGTTGGGGTTTCTAGTATTCTGCCCTCACTTCCTAGGGCTTCTTCTCCTATTTTAGGATGGAGTCTCAAAGCTGCTTTGAGTTATGCTGCCCAGACATCAAGTGAGACCATTAATGTTGAGGCTCCAGCACAAGTCAATATTGAGGATGAAACTGAGGGACAACGAGTTGAATCCAATGCTGAGATCCTAGAATCCGTAAAGCAATCCATTGAGAGTCCACTTCGATTAATGGCACCTGATTCCCACGATTCCCGAGGGAGAAGCTCAGTTTCAGATTTTGAAGGCATTGATCTTTCAAATGATAATGCCATCTTTCGTTGGGGCCGCGATCGTGGTTATTTTTCTGGGCCTTCCACTACTCCGAGTACCAATGATTCTGGTGTTGAGGCAGCATTGCGGGCTCGTATGCGTGCTACACCCTTTGAGACTGTGAAAAAAGCTTGGACTGCAAATCCTTCAAGTTATGTCGGGCAAAATTTTGAACTGGCCCCTCCTTCCTCAGTTGAGGAATTGTTCAAGTACGCTGATGGTGAGGCTTACGGGTTGCCTCAGAATAATGTTCTTCTGGTAAGTTTCTCTTTGCTTTATTCTCATTTGGTATAAGTATTATTTTTATCTTAACTTCGTATGGCTCTGCATATATGGCTAAAGCCCACCAGTCCAATTATCTTCTTCGGCAACTATTTCACTGTAAGTCCTTGATGCTTGAGGCTCGAAACAAACAGTATGAGAAAGACTTGATTGTCGAAAGAGAACGCATTGCTGAGCTCGAAAAATCCTTGAAAAATGATGAGTGTTTAACCATTGAGGAATTGGAGCGTGAAGCTGAAACATTGCGTACTAATGTTGAGAAAGCACGCCAAGAGAAGTCTATGGCCGAATCTAAAGTCACTGGTGAGTGCTTATTTCTTTACACTCCTTTGATTATGATGGTTATATTGAATATTTTCTAAATTTATCTTTATCTGGTTAGTGGCAATCCCCTCGGAACCTATGGCCTTGTACCTTGACAACCTTCGCCTTCGTGAACGTGAGTCCTCGTTAGAGCTTAAGATAATAAAAATGATGCTTAAATGGAACCATAAGATGGATGCTTCCAACAAGTTAAACTTTATGTGCTGCGAACTAAAAGATAAGTTAGTATCTCTTAGAAACGAATA
>JAJJMA010162455.1:2453-15108 GCA_023529015.1 Papaver nudicaule | reverse complement strand
TAAAGGAAGTGTCTGACAAAGAGTATATAAAGAGTACATACAATGAAGCAGAGAATACACAGATTTCTCCTTCTCCTTTTCTTTCAATTTATACTTTGTCTTCTTCACGCTTTAACGTTTTGTTTCTATCCCAGGCTAAACACCTATTTCCATGTTATCAATAAGATAAAAAGTATTGTGTTGCCTCAGCAGGATTCAGAGGATAACGTAATCTGGAGTCTTAATAAAAATGGTAAATTCTCAGTAAATTCTCTTTATAGAGAACTTACTAAACAAAGCACAGACACTAACAAGAGGAATTGGATGGCTATCTGGAAGCTTAAAACATCTCCTTCCATACAACTCTTTATATGGAAAGATGTCCATGGTTGCCTTCCAACTGGAGAAAAAGTAGGCAAAATTCTTTCCTACATTAGCAGCACATGTAAGATGTGCAATTGCCAGAGTGAATCCTTATCCCACTTGTTCATCTACTGCCCTTTCACAATAAATGTTTGGAAGGCTCTAAAATTTGATGTGAACTATGTCTACAAGCATTACATTGATTTCTATGAATGGCTTACTGATTTACTTAACAACACAAGGAAAAGAATTTCAAACATTGAATGGAAAGAACTCTGTGTTATTGTGCTATGGCACATCTGGAAGGAAAGATGTACAATACATCACTCTAAATCTAAACCAAATGTGAAGAACACTGTGAGTTGTATAAAATACTACATCAATAGCTACCAGGGTGCAACACAAGGCAATGGGAATAGCATTTACTACACTGAGTATACTGCTGACAAAGCTAAGGACATAAGCATAGACTTCTGTCTGCACTGGACTCCAACTGACATTGCTACTTTGAGAATGAATGTGGGAATCTACAAGAATAATGTGACTAATATTGGAGTCTAATATTATCCAATCATGTAGGAAAATGTTGTGGAGCAAGAGGGCTCGTGGCAACCAGCTCCAATATAGGATTGATGATCAGACAGGTTGTGAAGGAAGCTGGCAACTGTGCTGCTAACCTGAAGATCGGAATGGAGTTCCAGTCAGATTCGGTTCACATTATCAAACAACTAGAAGAAACAATGCGGATATAATTGAAAGAAGGTTCAAGCCGCAGACATGAAAAGATTACATCACTGACATTGCTAATCTATCCACAACAACAAGACAACTTAATTTTCTAGCTATAAATCTTGTTGTTATTAGTTCCGAGAGAAACACTTCCACCTTCTGGGGATGTTAGTAATGTTGGAAACTTATTGCCAGTCTTAACTGGTTCTTTTGATCATTAAACTGATAGTGGTAATGTCACTTTAGATTGGGTGAGGGGTATGGGCTATCTACCTTGTACTCTGACTGTATAATTGCCGTGGCTGGCCTTCTTGCCTTTCATTATAAAAAAAAACAAAACGTTTTGTCTCTATTTCACTAAACTCATATACAATAACACAAGGACTAAATTTTTAACCCCCATGAAAAATGAGGAGCCCCCCGATGAAACCAGGCTATTTTGCTTCTATTTTGTACAATTAAAACTTCAATTGTACTTTCTTTTTTAAAATAAAGGAAAAAATAGTCTAGGAGTCAAGATTTTAATCTCCAATAAAAACCAATTCTCAAGAACTATCGACGCGATTACTCTTTTTTTTTTAAGCTTAGAATTGATCAGCAGTCCTAAATTTTGAATCAGCTATTCTATGACTGCTGTTGAGATATAAAGAATGCATGTGCAGCGACGGAACTAGAGGGGGGCTAGGGTATGCTGAAGCCCCCCCCAAAATTTCGTTAAACTAGTTTTAGGCCCTTGAAAATTTCAAAAATTAAATGTCCAGCCCTCCATGGGTGGAAAAAATATAACCCTTTTAGTCCATCATCGGTTTATTTTTACTTTTCGTCTTGTTCTTTTATTCTTTTAGTCTTGATTCTTCCGAAGTACCATAAGACTATGTATTAGAGCTACTGATTCGATTAATATCTATCCATAGTAGGCGTTGAATCTATACATCTAAAATTTTCGGGCGGCCTACGGCCGCCATATATTTTTTTTTTACATTGATGACCAAGTTGTAGAAAAAAAATAATCCCCCATACATTAAATCCTGGTTCCGTCGCTGTGCAGGTGTGCAACGTATGCTACAATTCAGCTACTTGAGATGGACTTGTTCTTGAGATGAGTCCACCGATTCCAATGTTCTTGGCTCAAAAATGTCAAGAAGTCGCCTGGTAGGTAAGGATCGGTTGTGCTCATTTTTTGATTATTTTTTTGATTATCTGATTAGAAAAAGGTATAAGTTGTTGAATTGTATGACTGCATGTCGTGGTTGGTGAAGAAGAATTTGACCCAAAGCAAGCAATCATGCAAGCAAGAGAGGTGACCTACTCACTTATCATCTCCATCGTAAAATTCACAATTTGCTTGCAACAAGTGCCTGTATGTATGATATATTACCGAGACAACAAATAGCCAAATAGTATCAATATAGTCAAAAAATGCAAATCTTTACTAAAAAGTCAAATAATCATCTCAAGATCCTTAAGCTACTTATTCCTGATCCATTGTTAACATCTTAAATCCAAATGGAAAAGGTCAATCTCTTAATGTAAAAGTTTAACTAGAACTTCTTAATCAGATTACTTAGAACAGCTAAGCAAAGCTAGTTAAGACATTAAGATCAATTAACTGTTTTGTCAATAAATGTTTGTTTCTCTAAAAAAAAATTATGTGTTGTGGATTTCTCAATCATAGGTGGAGTTGGTGGGTGAGGTAGGGGAGATTAATTTAGTACGCTTCTCCAGCTATAGACGTGATAAAATAAAACCAACACTTACAACTAGCCAACACTTTATCAAAAAAAAAAAAACCAACGTAGTGTGGCGGATTTTTTTTTTTTTTAAATTAGAAGAGATTTTTATTAGAGAAAAAGAATTTACAATGCTACCGGAAATAACAACAACAGAGAAAAATACAACTCTTAAGCAAAGAAAGTTTCCCAATTGAGCATTGTATCACTGAAGTTAAGATGAACTCTATTACCAGCAGCCTTAGCCCAAGTAAGAACCAAAGCTCTTGCGTCAGTGCTCAAATCTTCATCGGTTTTGTAGCTATGTTTGTCCTAAAAAATCCTTGCATTCCTTTCGCACCAAAGAGTCCAAGTGACAGCGGCCGGTATAAGAGGCAGTATAATTTTTCTAGATTCTGATAGACGGTCCGAATGCCAACAGTGAGCTAAGTCATAGATGGATTTAGGAAAAGACCATGACCATTTCGTTGGGATAAGTGAACACCAGACTTTGTAAGCTACTTTGCACTGTCGTTTCCGGTGCTGCACCACAAAGACTACAAACCTCCTCATGAGCCACATTCTTTCTGGCTAACATTTCAGATGTGTTTAACTTGCCATGTACTGTACACCACATGAAAAAAATAACCTTAGGAGGAACTGCAGTTTTCCAAATGAATTTGGAAGGAAAATTCTGAACACCAGCAGTTTCATTTAGCTTAGCATATAAAGATCTGACTGAAAAGAGACCATCTTCACTAAGAGACCATCTTCTAGTGTCAATGTGACTGTCCAGCATTGGAGGGGTATTACTCAGAAGTTGTAATAACTGAGCCAACTGATCAACTTCAACATTGTAGAGTCTTCTTTTAAAATCAAAGCACCAGTTTCTTTCATTATTGATGTGATTTGCTAAAGTTGTATTTCTGTTTCTGGAAATCTTATAAATTGCAGGGAATTTTTCTGAAAAGGATACCAGCAGGAAATCTGATTGTTATTGTGCACATTAAGAGTTGAGTACTTGTTTATAAAATCACGGGTGCTTGCAATGACTTTCCAGCAAGAAACCCCAAAAGCTGTAGATAGTATGCCTGGAAACCAGCAGGAAGTTTCATACCCATATTTCTCAGCAATAACCTTGTACCACAAATGATTTTTTTCCATCCCAAATCTCCAACACCATTTAGATAATAAAGCTTTGTTCATCAGTTTTAAGTCCAAAACTCCTAGAGATCCTCTATCTTTTGAAGCACAAACTGTTGGCCAGTTAACTAAATGA
Organism: Papaver nudicaule; assembly: GCA_023529015.1. Lineage (NCBI taxonomy): Eukaryota > Viridiplantae > Streptophyta > Magnoliopsida > Ranunculales > Papaveraceae > Papaver > Papaver nudicaule. The sequence continues at coordinate 11,049 of JAJJMA010162455.1, read as the reverse complement.
GAACTCTTAGCACCATCTCTTGTTTCCCATAAGAATTTTCTCATCCTCTTCTCTAGAGTATCAATAACTGAAATAGGAGCTAGAAAGAGAGAGAAGTAATACATGGGAAGAGCAAAAAGAATATGTTTAATATTACACCAACTTACCACCCTTAGAGACTGAAACTTGTTTCCACATAGTGAGCTTAGAATCAAACTTTTGATGACAGGGTCACAAATTGACTTAGAATTAGCTTTGGCTCCTAGAGGCATTCCCAAGTATATGAAAGCGATGGAGTCGGTAGCACAACCAAGTTTCATAGCCCAAGTATTAAGATCTGGAACCTCACTAATGGGAATTAATCTTGTTTTAGAAGTATTTACCTTCAAATCTGCAATAAACTCTGAAAAGCAGGGGTACCGAAATACTACCAACTTTTCGTTTGGGCTCGTCAGTCTTATGGTCAGATCTTGACGATCTCAAAAATCAATATCCAGATCTGTTTAACCTGAGTTTGGATCACAAGTGATCAGTCCGACACAAGACAAAGTCTTGGTAAATCCTTTGGATGGATTGGGGACAACGATTAGGTTAACAATAACGTACTTCTTGTGTTTGCTTTAATTATATAACCAGAGAATATAACGCAGAAAGTAAAGCACACAAGACACCAGAGATTTTTTTAACGAGGAAACTAAAACCTGTAGAAAAACCTCGGGACCTCGTCCAGATTGAACACCGCACAGTACAAACTGTCTACAAACACTAGCCTACTATAAGACTTCGGTCTGAGATGTAGCAGAGACCAATTCTAGTCCTCCAAGCGAACTGGATATTGTCGCACTCCTTACGTCTCTAGATCCCCCACAAATCGTCACGCACTTGATTCCCCTAACTGACGTTCTTTACAGGCCTATGAGTTGCTTTAACCGTTGTTAAAGGCTTGTGTCAATAATTCCGACTTTGCAACCTCAATTATCAACTGTATGTTTGAACTGTCCTCTATCAGTTTGACATACACAAAGTGAATTCCTTCGGATTGCTCCAGGTGTAGATGGTGGAAAATGAGAGAGGGACAAAATTGTCAAAACACTCTCGAAACCATGTCTTATTGAAGGCAGTCGCCTATTTAGGCTCATCTCTATAGCTCAGAATGCAATCCATTCCATGAGCCGAACAAACTCTCTATGAGCTCTCTCTTATAACTCCGGTGGAGAGGGTAATATCATAGCGCAGTACTAACGATCTCACCAACATATTAAACCCATCGATCAGCTCAGAGCCAGACCTCGCTTGATGGTACACGGTGAAAGATCAACAGAGACGTATCCTCATGGATTTCCTCTTAAGATACGGCTCAACACACGAGTCTTGGTGCAAACCTCAGAAATATCGAAGCTCCAGGCCGGTCAGAGCTCTCTGAGAAGCATACACCAGCCTAAATAGGCCTAAGCGGACCTAATCCCAAATTCAGGATGGTCTAGCACACCACATGGACAAACATGCCATGACCTCAAGTGTGTTGTAGCATAAGCACTCACACCACGACTAAGGCACAGGCTGCCTAAAGTCGAACTTGGCCAGAGGCCAAAGCCATAAACGCCACATAGCATGGCACCACAAGCCATGGAAAACATGGATCCACAAGAAATCAGCCTTGGCCAAGAGGCCAAGACCATGGCACAAGGCGCCACAAATCCACTTGACCTTGGCCAAAGGCCAAGGCCATAACAAGAATAGCCAGAAGCAGGCTAGGCTTTGGCCACAAGCCAAGGCTGTGGCGCCATACTCCATGGCGCCACAATAAATAGGCATTGGCCACAAGCCAATACCGTGGCGCCATACTCCATGGCGCCACAATGAATAGGAACTGGCCAAGGGCCAAAAACCATGGCGCCTCCACGATTAGCGCCAAAGGCGCGTCCCAGAACTGGCCAAGGGCCAACATTGCGCCATGAGCCATGGCGCCACCATAACTAACGCCAAAGGCGTGTTTCTATCTAACATTGGCCAAAGGCCAAGGCTGTGGCGCCATGAGCTATGGCACCGCCATAACTAGTGCCAAAGCGCAATCAAGCACTTGCGGCCTTGGCCAAAGACCAAGGCCACTCGACATCACGCAACGTTGGTCACGACAGTCAGTCGTACAACCCAACTCAACTACGCGATAGCCGCGTACTACTCGCTCGAGATATCAAAACATCACACGGGGGGATAACTTTAGGGGTATTGGTCTGGCGGTCTACGGCAGTTGAAAGAAACTGATGGAGATAGTGGGAAGTTAAGGGAAGATGGCACGAGTGGGCATGTTCCACACGACTCAGGCAGTTACGGAAACCAACGCATGTCCTCCACTCATCCACTCTTCCACGACTTCCACCTTCTTTGTCGAGAGATCAGGGTGAGTTCAAACTATAAATAGAGGCTTCCTCTATCTTCCAAGGCAGAACGTTCAGAACAACTAGAACACCGAGAACATCCAGAAAACACACAGAGCCTCAGAGAAAATACCTGAGAATCTAAACTCGTTCTAGTCCTTGGAAATTTTCGGTCGACTTCACGACGGAAATCTTGAACTCAAACACCCAAAAACTCACCTTCAACCTGATCTCAAGTTTCTTCGTTGTTTCCCTCCCTAGACCAACCTCTATCCTCTCTGTGACCGAAGCAAGGTGAGAACGGCCATCCTTGGTTTAGGCTTGCCTTGTTCGACTTTGATCTCCGAGCACTACGAAAGTACCCAGAGACGGTACACTTGTTTTTGCAGGTAAAAACACCAGGTCATACGAAAATCTGGTTAGAAGAGGGGGCTGACAAGTAAATCGAGTAAACTATGCCCAACTTGTCTCTACCTCAGTTGTAAAAAGAATCACTTAAGAAACTTATACAACCAGAGCTAACTAGATCTTACAACACCGAGTGCAGCCGTGCGTTGCTGTCTATCAACCCTGTGTGTAACGTATCAGTTCTTGAATGGCCTTATTGCAGAAGAGAAGGACCGTAGAATAGAAAAGAACGTGATCAATTTACCAAGGTTACAGGTTAATCCGATTTCAACCACTAAGGTCTCAATCTCCTACCTGTGCTTCCAGACTCTCAAGAGAAGTCTTTATAGTCGTTAGGTAAATCCCATAGAGGAACTGCTACCTAATAGAGGATGACTATACCACAACAAGCTTCCACCTAAGTGAAAGAGTTTACTATCAATTCCACAGAGAAACTTCACGTATGCTTGATGCTTGTGGTTTTTCGTCCTGAAACCCTCTATTTATAGCACTCAATAAGATAGGTTGCTTAGGAATAAAGCAACTAGTTACTTGTCCCACAAGTTTGGTAAACCCTAACTTGCAAACCAAGTAAACACAGATTTATCTCAATTGGAATTCATTAAACATTTATTTGCCAAGTGTTTTGTTAGCCCAAAAACACTTCAAGATAGAAATCCAACAGACCAGAGATAATGTTTATCTTATTGACTCATTGAGATTCGTTAGATGGACCACAGAAGATATTTCGTGATAACCAAGTCCAACTAAGAGATAAAGGAGTCAGAGTTTAACCCATGTGAAATTACAGAAGAATATCCACATGGACGTTCGGGAACCATCCTTCTGAATTACGACCAAATACATCGAATCTGTGGTTCACGTACATGTACGTGTACAAATTGATGTTTTGGAAATCAGGAGTGAAATCCGGAGTCACTGTTCACGAACCGGTTCGGGAACCGTCGTTACTCAGAATTACGGTTTAACTGGATCCGCTGGAAGTTCTGTGCTGGGCCAGTACTTAGACGTGTTATACGCCCTCAGCTATAATCCACTGGACTCTTGTTCAAGAGTACTCCTTTAGATTCACCCATATTCTACAAGTGATTTGCAAGCAAACCATTGTTATGGAAAGATGATATCGAATCTATCTCATGCATTGTTGTAACCTTAGTATTTGTGTGACAAATACCAACATAACACATGGTTATGTAGACAAGAACACGATCTCAATCGCTATTAGTATCTCTACTAAAGTAGCCGACTATTTCGAAAGATATAATAAGTAGAATAAAAGAATTTCCATAAAAGTCATAACTCCTACTAACCTTTTGTCGATGAAGAATAATTGATGTCTTCTTTGTCTTCAGAGTCTTCGTCTTCAAGGTCTCTACTACTTTGTCTAATTTCCAATTGCGAAATCTAAACTCTAGTAGGATAAATCAAGATTGTGTTTTGACACCTAAAACTGACAACCAACTTGGCATACCAACGTTAGTGGGTTTGACCTAACACTGCCCTAACAAACTCAAAACATTTGAGCACTGAAAAGAGATTTTGCAGCTCATCCTTCTTGTTATCTAGAAAGAAAATTGTATCATCTGCATAATGCAAATGATTGATGATTAAACCATTAAGTGTGCAAGAGAAGCCACTAAATAAACCCATGTTTGCTGCTCTATCAAGGTATCTTGAAAAACCTTCAATTGTTATATTGAAAAGCAGTGGTGAAATGGATCTCGCTGCCTTACACCCCTTGTGTTGTTGAAATGCCCAAAAGAGGAACCATTGATAATGACTGATAATGAGGCTGTTGAGTAGCAAAATCTCATCCAACTGCACCATTTTGAGCTAAAACCCATTTTCTTCATCACCATTTCAAGATAACTCCAACTATCCATATTATTGTCTGATCATAAAAAGGACTTACATAACTAATACACTCAGTGACATTTTTATCCTGAGTACGGATCCGAGGGAGGAAATTGTTTGACTGAAACATTCGAGTAGGGTAAGGGCTTGATTTAGAGCGTGGCTGTCATTGGATATTTTTTTGGGAGATAAATTTTGCATATTGCATACATACTACATAACACTAATCTGGAAAAAATTGACTACTACTAGATTCGTACCCGTGCAATCACGAAAATCGAGAGTTATATTGGCATTCAACGTGAGAATTTATATTGTCTGGATTATTAAGGTTTAGATAGCAAAATCAAAAGATATATAAATAACTTTAAACAGACACCAATTCGGATGTTTTCTAACTTTAAATAATGCAGTAATACTTTACCTTAATTTATTTGATTTTAACAAAATTTAACCTCAATCCATCTATGAGTTTGATTTTCATCAACACCGATTTATTTGTCTTTCAAACGAATATCCTCCATCCGACCATCCCCTTCCGGCAGCCTCTTCTTCTGCTCAGATCTAGGCGGATCTCTCTCACTTGTTACTCTACTAGCTTGTATTCTCATTAGTTTGTTGTTTTTAGTCAATTTATTTCTTGTTTGTATGAGATCAGTCCTAGTTCTTCCTCTTGTATATGGTTGTTTCAACTACGATGCTTGGGGTTTTGCTAGACCTTGTTCTTTGTTATCTTGTTATTTTTGTACGTTTGTAATAGGAGTGCTTTGCAGCGATCTATTTTTTTTCGGCGGGTTTCTCCGGCTTATTATATTAATTTTTTAGAAATAATCAGTGTAGTATGTTGTGTTAGGGGTGATGGCTTTGATGTGATTTGCAGACATCGTTTTCTTAACGGCGGTTTTCTCCGGCGGGTGTTGTGTTCACCAACTAGGGAAGGTAGCGGTTTTGTGACCGGTAATTGTTACCTCCGGCGGGTGCTTTGCTCTCCAACCAGGGTTAATGATTCCTTAAAATTTGTAATTCGTCCTTTAACTTTGATTTCCAGGGTTGTTTGTGATTGGTATATGTTTTCATCAAATCAATTAGAAAAAATCTTCACCGAGTTGTGGATCTGCTTCAACGATCCAAACTCACCCACATGTGTATGGAATGCTACTGTTACAGCTTTTGTTCGACTACCCGGTCACTGTTATTGATTCTGGTTACGAAATGAATTCTGGTTCTGTATGGTTTACGTTTGGTGTCGTCGAGTCCTATATTTTTGTTCCTTTCATGTAACGTCTAGAGTTATTCCCCGGTTTTCTTATTAAAAAAAAATGACCATCCCCGTCTGTAGAAAAAGAGGATGCTCATAACTTTTTAATTACCTATTTCACAGTGTAGCGATAAATGGCATTTTACTTTCTAGTGGATAATGTCTATCTTAGATTTTTTGATTCGAGCTCAGTGGTAACTTGTCCCAATTAAATACAATTTATCATTTATCTCATAAATATACAAACACAACCATATTAAAATCTAACTTTACATGTTGCGTATCTTTGATTTAGTCGTTGAACTTGGCCTAAAAATTACCAACTTTTGAATTTGCTCGTCACACAGCAAAAGAATGACACTTCGGAAAAGTAAGAAAGTAGAGGGAAAGTGGAGACCATGTCAGCATCAAGGGGGTTGGTAAGTAGGGCCAACCATATTCCTCGAGCAAGGAAGAGGCTTCACCAACTACAGTTGGTGGCCGGTAATTGGCTCGAGAGAGAAACTTCAACTCCTCCTCCTCTACCATAAATACTCCAATTCCTTCTCCTTTCAGATTCAGGTTAAGCTTTATCATTTGCAAAACCAAGTCTTTTGAAAATCCACAGAACAGACACAAGTCCAAGGATAGTCAGTCAGAGAAATTAGCAATGGCAGCTACTAACCAAGATGAGCAACAAACAACTACTCAGGCATTGAGGCATCAAGAAGTTGGTCACAAAAGTCTTCTACAAAGTGATGAGCTATACCAGTATATTCTTGAAACTAGTGTGTACCCAAGAGAACCTGAATCCATGAAAGAGCTTAGAGAAATCACAGCTAACCATCCATGGTAAGATTTCAAGATACCTTATGTGAAGGTTTCATGTTTGTTCTTCGTTTTCGATATGGCTGTGTTGATATTGATTTTATTTTTGCAATAATAGGAATATTATGACCACATCTGCTGATGAAGGACAGTTTTTGAACATGCTTCTTAAACTCATCAATGCCAAGAACACCATGGAAATTGGTGTTTATACTGGTTACTCTCTTCTCGCTACCGCTCTCGCTCTACCAGAGGATGGAAAGGTATAGCTAGTACTCCTATTTTGCAACAAAAATGATAACTTTCAATTGTAGCAAGAAAGCACAGCTTAATCTGGAAGCAAATCGAATTACTGATCAATATTATGTGCAAAATTTAGATATTGGCAATGGACATCAACAAAGAGAACTATGAATTGGGTCTTCCAGTAATTCAAAAGGCTGGAGTTGCCCACAAGATTGAGTTCAGAGAAGGTCCTGCTATGCCTGTTCTTGATCAAATGGTTGAAGACGTAAGTTAACTACTCAAATGCTCAATACAACTTCTTCTATCTGCAATGTTCTCAAAATCTAGAACTGAACAAACAAATAATTTTGCAGAAAACGTTCCACGGATCATACGATTTCATCTTTGTTGATGCCGACAAAGACAATTACATTAACTACCACAAAAGGTTAATTGACTTAGTGAAGATCGGGGGAGTCATCGGTTATGACAACACCCTGTGGAACGGATCAGTTGTTGCACCAGCTGATGCTCCAATGAGAAAGTATGTCCGATACTACAGAGACTTTGTCATTGAGCTTAACAAGGCTCTTGCAGCTGATCCTAGAATTGAGATTTGCCAACTTCCTGTTGGTGATGGAATCACACTTTGTCGCCGTGTGAGCTAATTCCACTCGTACATCGCTTCATCATTCGTTCCCCCACCACCACCCACTACTACTACTACTACTGTACTACCTACAATCCACCTACTTATTATTCGGGCTGACCCGCTTTTTAAAATTGAAACTTTTTTTTTAAATGCAAATATCCCTTTTATTTCAGTTGTGATCAATTATGGAGAAATGTATCATGGGATGCTTGGATAAACTAATCCAATTCCCCACCTGTTTTTTTTTCAAAAGTCATCCTTTTTTTCCCCTTTTCCTTTGTATTATTTGATCATAATAAAAATATTAATATGAATTGGAAAATCTTACTTATTAAACAAATAATTGTAGGCACGAAGGTAGAGATTAGTTCAACTATATGACTTGATATCACCTTTATATTCAAAGATAGGTATACCTTAATTTTAACAGACATTATTCTTTGGTCTAAAAGGAAAACAATAGTATAACTTGGCTTTAGGTTAGGTATTTATTAAAGTTAACTGCAGGATCTTAGATTGCCCATACAATGTGGGACTAATAGTCTCAACACGCCCCCTCACGTGTAGCCTCGTTGGGTCTAACACGTGGACATATAATCGGGTGACGCGGAATAAAGGTGCGGTCTTTTTAGACTCGTCACAAATAGCCTGCTCTGATACCATATTAAAGTTAACTGCAGGATCTTAGATTGCCCATACAATGTGGGACTAATAGTCTCAACAGTATTCAAACAAATGATGCTATAGACAATTGAGAGATATGGACATGCACAACTCACAAGTCGCAATTGAAGAAATAAATAAATAAGCAACTGTACCACAACTGTACTTGGGTCACCATTAATCCAGATCACCTAAAACTCTTAAACGTCTGGGGTTTTTTTTTTTTTTTTTTTTATACAATAAACGTCTGAAGTTGGCCAGCTCTAAAACCTTATTAAACGTCGTAGTTTATATCACAAACGTCGAAGTAGACATACCAACCCCCGAATATACCTTAGGCCAGTTCCTATGTGACACAAATAACACACAATA
>JAJJMA010162454.1:0-22227 GCA_023529015.1 Papaver nudicaule | reverse complement strand
ATACGAGCAACGCCCCTAATGGCGATACTATGCTTGTATATCTCCGTAGTGTTATCCAAATATTAACACCTGTCAGTTGTGGAAAGTCTATTGTGAGCAGCAAGCCATAAGAAAAAGTTAATCTTTGAGGGTACCTTGTTATTCCAGATTGCTTTGTGAGGGAATTAAGAATGGACATCACCTTGATAAATAGCTGAATATAAAGAGCTCACTGAGAAAGAACCGGTACTTGTAAGAGTCCATCTACGCCTGTCCTCTAGACTGCAAAGAGTTGCTGGCTCATAACCAATAAGATCCAAAAGAGAAACGAACTGTTCGGCCTCTGAGTTATTAAGGTTTCTCTTAAAATGAAAATTCCAGCTATATAGATTGGTATCAGAAGATAAAATGTGACTGTCAATTGACTCATTCTTGTTTATGCTTAGTTTGAAGAGAGATGGAAATGAAACTTTAAGTGATTCGGTACCAACCCATATGTCATACCAGAATGAGATAGATTTTCCATTTTGTATAACCAGAGAAGAGAATTGAGATACTTTATCAGCGTGATTAGCAATAGACCTCCAACAAGATATACCATATATATCTTTCACTTTGTCAGGAATTCAAAGAGAAGAAGATGCTCCATATTTTTCATTGATTATAGAACACCATAGAGAATCTTGTTCCATACCAAATCTCCAGTTCCACTTCGCCAGCATGGACTGATTGAAATGCTTTAAGCTTCTTAATCCCAAACCCCCATTCTCAATTGGAGTACAAAGTAATTCCCAGTTTGCTTGATGTCTTCTATTCTCATCTTCATTGTCATTCCACAGAAATTCTCTGATTTTCTTTTCAAAAGTTTCGATGATGTGTACAGGTGCCTTAAAAGTGCTAAAATAATATAAAGGAAGACAAGTGAGAGCACTCTTGATGAGAGAAAATTTTCCACCTTTAGTGAGTTTTACTCTCTTCCATGCAGCCAATTTAGTATCAAATCTTTCAATGACAGGATCCCACAGAGCCATGGATGTTGATTTGGCGCCAAGAGGAAGACCCAAGTACAAAAACGACAAAGAGTCGACCCTACAACCCAGTTTTTCTGCCCATGATTAAAGAAAGGGAGTATCACCAATTCCAACCAGTCTCGTCTTTGAAGTATTAACCCTTAGTCCAGACACCATTTCAAAGCATTTTAGAGCACTAAAAATGAAAAACAATTCCTCCCAATCATTTTTAATGAATAAGATCGTATCATCGGCATAGTGCAAATGCGAAATTTTCCTACCACCTTCAATCACAGAAAATCCACTTAAAAAGCCACTCCATGTCAATTTATCCAAATACCTTGCGAATCCATCCATGGCAATGTTAAATAGCAAGGGAGAAAGTGGATCCCCTTGCCTAACTCCTCTAGAACAACCAAATGAGCCAAATGGTGAGCCATTAATGAGAATAGAAAATGTCGCTGTGGAATAACAAAACTTAACCCAATCACACCAAGGCAGTACAGAATCCTGGGATATGTAGGCAGTACAGAAGAAGCTTGAATATGCGGCAAAACTGAAAGAGAGCGCCGTTAAGATATATGATATGGCAATTCACAATTGTTCTTTGTTAATCTGTCACTGTCGCTACCTGACCTGACCTACATGTCAACCAGGGACGTTGCATGACCTAGGCGAGCTAGGCAGCCGCCTAGGGCCCCCAAATGCAATGGCCCCCCAAAAAATAAATTTTCGTAGTGTATAATAGATAGATATAATGCCATTGAGACTAAAGTCCACAAAGAAAAAAAACAGATGACTTAAAAATTACGTATAAATACATTTTATTTTTCTATTCTCCTCTGCAGCTTTTGATTTCTTCTTAAGGTGAAAATGGAAACCGGATACTGGTAATGCAGTTGAAGTTTTGAATTTCTTAAAAGATATGGAAGGCTGCTACCCGAATGCGTTTATACATAATTTTATTGACAATTCCAGTTACATTTGCTTCAACTGAACGAAGTTTTTCTAAGTTGAAGTTAATAAAGAGTCCCCTTCGGTTGACGATGTCACAAGAAAGATCGAATGGATTAACAATTTTATTTATTGAGATTGAGATGTTATGTAAAATTAATTTGGATAGTATACATATTTGATAATTTTCGTGTCGGAAAGGGTTGGGAGAGGGATTTTTGTCATAAGATAATTTGCTTTCTTTGTGTTTTAGGCATTTTCTTTGCCAAATTATTTTATTTGACAATATATAATATATTGTTTATCATATTGCGCGGTTTTTTTTTTTTTCGTTAATACATGCCCCGTTTCGTACATCTCCTAGGCCCCCAAAATACTTGCTACGGCCCTGATGTCAACGTTAAGGACAAAATAACACCTACACCGGAAAGTCTGAGAAGAGCAACCGTGCTTGGGTGCACGCTAAGTGCTCGCATTAGGCGCTAGCACCATGAACAGTGCCAATTGGGGCGGACAAATGGAGGCCCCAGATTAGGAGGGCAGGCCCCAATTAGCATTTGTCCGCCCCAATTGGGGTACTGTTCATGGTGATCGCGCCCTGCGCCGTCACTTAGCGTGCATTCCATCTTTTTTTGGAGGAAGAGGCATATAGAGTCGCATCAGGAATATAAGGACTTGAATCAACCACAAATATGACTTCGAGAAAAAAAAAAATCAACTACTGTACAAATATGTTATGTGCCCTGGAGTATTTGGGCCCAAAATTATCCGGGACCGACTCCTTTGGATGGAAGAGATGTGGTACGGGGCCGTCTCTTTGTTTCCTACGTTGCATAAAGGAAACCCTATATCACATCTCGTCGTCGACATCCTCCTCCTGATCCTATCTATATTTTCCTGCGATCGAAACGCACGCAACCTAAAGATCAAGCTAAGCAAGAGGAGGTGAATTCAAGTTATGGCAAATACTGGACCAGAGAATAAAGAGGTTTACCCACATGGTAAAGCCGACTCTAAAAAATATGATATTCAGCAACTTCTCCAAAGATACTCTGGATACGCAGATGCCACTTCGATTAGAAACGTGGCATCTCAGATTTATGGGTTGCCCATAACATAACAGAAGAAAAGCGTGGGGACTATGAAGTGCTTTTGAATGCAATGCAGGATTTGCTTACAGAAACGAACAATGCAGAAGACGTTATTGAAGCACTGTCACAGAAACAAATGTCTCTGTGCAAAGAGTTGGCTCACAAGGTTCCAAACATTCGAGAATTGCCTGTGTTTGCAGAATTTACCCGGAACCAGCAATTGGTTATGGATAGGTATCTGGAAGCTAAAATCAAAGAAAAGAAGCGCAGGGAACTAGTAGCTACTTACGGTTCAGATCCTCAAGCCCTCAAGGACCTATTGGCTAAGTACAATGCGCAGCAACTTGCTCAAATTCTCCAGATACAAGAAGATGTGGCAGTGAATTTGAAGAACAACCTACCAACAACTTCTAACAATCCACGAGAGAAACCAGCAGCAACCGTGGATCCGGATACACAAGAACCTACTGAAATAATTGAGGATATCCGTGGTAAATTAAAAGATATTTCCAATTCCATGATTGAAGAGCGTCGTCAACTGGTCTGTATGGAATTGCTTCAGAACGTCAGGTTTATGGTCGGGGCCCTGAGATTCCGCTTTGAAATTCTAAACAAGGAAAGAGAGGAGATCAGATTAATTGAAGATGAGGAAAGATGCAGGAAGAGGCGGCAAACAGTCGTTCCAGAGTCGCAAACTCACGGTGAAAGACGATACAATCTCAGGCCACGTAAAAACACTGGTAATCTTTGTTAGACCAGTCCATTCCAAAGGCAAAGAGAAAGAAACTGACGGTAACAAGATTGCTGAGGTGGAAGCATCTCAACCTGAAACTCCATTTTCACACTCTGCGCAGGAGGTTGCTTTGCTCGTGAAAATGGCCAAAGCATGCACACATCTGATGCAGGTGACCACGATGAAGAGTGTAACAGAAGTTCAGGAGATTATGATTAAATGGTAGCAAAACTTATGATGCAAGGAGGTTGGTCGAGAACATGGAGATGAGCATAACAGAAGGGACTCAGATTTATGGTAGTGAGCAAGCATGAGGAAGGAGACGAGTATGGAAGTAAAGTTAGGGGGGGATGATGAGGATGAGGATGAGAGGAAGTGAAGAAGCGTAACATCTTCAAATTGACACTCTTAGTGAGTGAACCCAATGTGAACAAGGCGTAGCGTAATTATTATTCTCCTTCTTTAAGTTGTTCGAGATATGATTTTAAGTTCGAAATATGGCTGTTTAAGATGTTGTTTAATTCTCCGCCTTTAAAAAAAAAAAAAGTGCCCTGGAGTATTTAGCCGCTGGCTGGGTTGCATAGATACACCACTTAGGTCGGAGTGTCCCGTGTCGATACGTATGGGTACACGTAGATACACCGATACACCTAAAATACGTCTGAAACAGTAAAACCTATTATTTTAATATAAATAAAGGGTTGACCCACTTCGTCTGAAACAGTAAAACCTATTATTTTAATATGAATAAAGGGTTGACCCACTTTTTGATACTTTTAGATGAGGATGGTGCAACTGGAGAGGACTAGAACCCAGTGCAATCTCATCTTTAGTTTTCCTAGTTCCTATTGAAGATAATACTGCCTTATAATCTCAACTTACATGACCCAATTCATGTACTTTTGTACAACTTTTTGTAAACATGAACAAAACATGCACTGGCTTTTCATATAAGGAGCATCTATGAACTTGTGTTTTGTATTAGCGTTAGAATTTTGTCATCGTTTAAATTTTTGTTTACGCTTCTACATATCTTTAAAAAAAAAAATCTTATATACCCGCTGTATCTTCAAAAATAGGGCAGTATCTGTGAGTCTTTTCACTCTACTGAACTATATTGTTTCTCTAAATGACTACAAAAGAAAAATAGACTGTTAGTTGGCAAGCAATCTAGAAATAAACTACTTTTGAGTGGGTATTTGTTTGTTGGCAATGGGAATCTACTTTTATAAAACTAACGTTCATTTGAGGCACCCAGGCGAGACCATAAGAACTGTGATAGCGAAACGGTACGTCAACGAATTTGGTATGAACCTAATCAAAATTTAGAATTTGCTTCGTTTTCTAAATTCTTGTTCCAGAGAAATAAATATTTCAAGTATGGAATTTGTCCATTTTGTAGCTTCATATCTTGTTTTTCATGTTTGTTTTTTGTTTTTAAAATCTCGAATAATTAAGCTTATATCTGAATTTCTATAATCTAATACAAGTTTGTCTGAAGTTTTAGGTATCTAAAATGGAGAATCAAGGAAACATAAACAGAAGACTTGGTCCTTTGCATACCACAGGGAACGCAATAGTAAAAACAGCCTACAAAGCCTACAAGAGAGCAGAATCATTGCCTGAGCCAATTAACACGCTAGCACAAAAACTAGGTAGAGTTGCGAGGCCAATTTTTTCCACTATGCAAATTCACTGTCCGGCAATCCTTTGTTACACAGATGATAAAATCTTGTATGTTGAAAACGCCGTGGAGTATGTCTTCCCACCAGCTAGCTACATCTTCAACAAGATCAACACCCTTGTACAAGTCTTTGAGACCATGCCGGTAAGATTTGACGAAGCAGCAGACAAACTACCTGTGGTAATAAACCGAGTGCCGTATTTGGAATGGGCATTAGCGCAGTTGTTGTTGGTGTTGAGTTTCCTGGTTAATACATTAACTGGTTGGGGAGTACTTGATGGAGCAATTCTCAATATGAAATTGACACCAATTCTCAATATGAAAGAGATTAGAGTTGACACCAATTCTCAATATGAAATTGCTGCAAATGCTCGTACGCTTACTGGAGATAAAGAGATGGGCATCTTAAACAGTACTGCAGGTGGTAAAGATACCAGTAGTAGTAACATAGTGGAACGTGAAGAGAAAACAGTCAATGAGAAAGAAATCAAGGAAGAAGATGTTAATGAAGAAGAGATGAATGAAAAGAAAGAAGCAACAACTACAGTAGTAGAGATGGATATGAAGAAAAACGAAGACGAACCAAACAAACAACAGCAACAAGAACATTCCGACAACAAAGAAATTGCAAGTGCGACTGAAAAAGATGGAAAAAAGAAAAAGGAAGAACAAAATCCAGTTGAAAAGTTTTTTTCTTCCATGTTCAAGTAAGGAAATGCTAATTAATGACTACAAGGAACAGGAAAAAAAAAGATGGTTGTGAAATAGAAACTGAAACATGTATTTGCTTTTCAAATATGAATGCATTATAACATTTTGGCTCACTGCACAGACAGTGAGGAGAAAAAAACAGAAACGCCCACCGTGGGGCTCGAACCCACGACCACAAGGTTAAGAGCCTTGCGCTCTACCAACTGAGCTAGACGGGCTGGATGTTTATCCGTTGTTTATCTATTTACTGTTGTTAATGTCTGGTGGAATCCAGCGAGAGCTTTGTTATTTGGTTTGTAATGCCGGACGGCAGACTAATGTATCCCGTCTAAACAAGATGAGTTCAGATCAAAGCCAATGGTGTGGCAGATTTGTTAGCTAAGCGTGGCGCCTCCTCAGGATCTCAATGGTGGGATCAACCGCCATCTTTTATTCATTCGGCTTTAGGAAGTGACAGATTTCTTCTGCCTTCTTATAGATTCAGATAACTCAGTAATCTTTTTCTTTTCTTTTGCTTTTCTTTCTCATCTTTTTGAGGTCAGGCCTAGCCCCCTCAATTTTGTTTTCTTGATTTTTTTGAATAAAATCTCCTCGGGAGCTTTAAAAAAAAAATGCCAGACGGCAGCCTCAAGTATCCCGTCTAAACAAGATGAGTTCGATCAAAGCCAATGCCAGACGGCACTCTAGTATCCCCCCGGCTAAACAAAATAAGTTCAGATGCACAGATCAGCAAAATGTATCAAAAGATGAAAACTGATCAGAGGTCAAAAATCCACATTCAAAAAATGTTGAATTTTTCAGATGGAGAAAGATGGCCAAGGAATCTTTGCGGACAACTGTTGTACTCGTAAACAAAATGCAGTTTTGAAACCTTGGTGTGTTTTCTGCAACACTCAATTGACCTGAATTTTTAACTTTGGTTACACCTCGTTACTGCAATTAGTTTTCTAAAAACTCAAAACGGCAGCAAAGCTTCATCAGATTTCATCATAAAAAACACTCTTCCTTTTATAATGAGTGCAGAAGGGGAAGAAAGAAAAAGAATGATACAAAATCTGAGCTACAAAATCTTTGATCAATTTGTATATGTTAACAACACTCTACGTGCAGAATGAATCTCTCCACTGAGACACGTGCTCATCCTATTATAAAAGCTAACCTGTTGCTATAAATTTTGTTTTCCTAATGCCAAGGATTCTTCTTTCCTTTTGTGCTAGTCGAGCTTGATTTCTGCATAGAAAAGAGGATGCTAGTAAGAAAAAGATGCGAATTGTTTTTTCAAAGAAAATGCAAGTATGTCCAAGCTGATAATTAGGCTTTTACCGCTTTTGATTTCTTTGTCTTTCCTTTGATCCTGTTCCTTGGAGGTTTTAGTTTGTATAGCCGCACCATCCAATGATGTGTGGTGAAAACCTGAATATCGCAAATCGTAATTTTCCACGGTCAAAAACTAAATGATTGAGAAATCTGCAGCTCAGCAGCAAATCAACATTCAATTTAAGGGAAAAGTTTGATGGTTGGACGACAGACCTCCTCAAAATGGGTAAGCTTAAAGTGTTTCTTCCCGATTTCCGTCCTCCTTACTCTGTCATAACCTTTACCATCTGTTTCCACAAATCTATGGAAGAAGGGAAATAAAGGTAAGGAAACAAGCTTTGAAATCAAAGAAGTGAAATTCAAGGGTGAAACCCAGGATTCAAGATCAGAAGCATACCTGTAATATGAGAGTTTGTACATGAGGGAATTCAGCATAGTTGGAGTTGCTTGATTATCGATCCGGTACTGACCATCTCTCTTTTACAGACATGAACAAACAACGTAAACATCAAAATTATCTCAGTTTTCATATTTTTTTGGAATCAAAGATAAAATACAAGAGAATATACAGTAACCTCTAATCAATATTAGAGTAGAAACACGTCAGTGTAATGTCAACTTACAAGATAGTCAGGCTCCTTGATGTGAGGAAACACACCACCTCCAATACGAACCATCCACAGAAATTTATTTATATCATCGCTAGGGTATCCGACAAGACCTAAATATCAAAAAATTAGACTCAATTTAGATCGGTCCGACATTGAACAAAAGACTGGTCCACAATTATTAACCAAGCTAACCTCCAAAGACAACAAGAACATATTTTACATCCAACGAGTTGAAAATTTCCCAAGCGGCCTTCTCGGGAGAAGACATGGCAGTTCCAACAGTCGCAATATGTGTGTTATTCCAAGTATTGTTATCAACAATGACCGTACGATTAGCCATTGCAGTAGTCTGGTAACCATAGTCCCACCATGATGCAACCTACAGGCAATACTTAAATCAGTATCAAGACCATCATACTATTTGTTTTGGTTAGCAACAAAAGCTTATCAGTTCTTAAGCAGAAAAATAGTCCACATCCTCTGGACCGAAAGAGAGTGAGGTAGACTGACCTTATCATCTACTTCAGTGTTATGGCTTAACCAAGCATAAGCTTCTCTAAAATCATCGAAAACATGAAGGCCATCATGTGATTGGGAGGTTAGAACGATAGAGGGAGCTGAGTAAGCTTCAGCTGCGGCCCAGACACAATGAATCTACAAAGAAATTTTTGGCATTAACAACCCTGCTGCCTAGGAACTAAAAATACCATGACAAGAACCAATGAAAATGAAATCGCCCCCACTTCTGGGAGTTCACTTTACGGAGCAATGTTCTTTACTTACCACATAAAAGGCACCCAACAAAATAAGCAAGAGAAGCGCAATAATGGATGCCTCCAAAGGCAAGACCAAAAGCCTCTTCTTTAGTTTGGACTTGATAGAAGCCTTCACTACAGGTTCTTTTTCTTTCTTCTTGTTCTTCTTAGACGGACGTTCCTTTAGAGTTTCTTCACTTTTCTCGACAGCTGCATTAGGATCAGCCTTGGCTGCGCCATTTTGTACCACATCCCCAGAAGTACTATCCCCAGCCTTAAAGATTAACAACGTGACTCTATGTTAGTTCTATCTCAATTTCAAGTCACCAGACAACTGCAAGAATGTGCAAGAAAATCAGAAACACGCTTACATCAGAATCCCCTAGTAATCCAGGCAGTTGAAATTTGACAGAGCTTGTGAAAACATCAAAAGCTCCGGACAGAGCGATACCAGCCATAATACATGCTGCTGGAGCGAATACAAGCATCAGCCGAACCTAAGAAGGATGCAGAACGGTCAGGAAAAACAGATAGACAAACAAAAGAACGTAGAGAATATTAAACAAAACGAGAAATAAAAACCGAAATCAGGTGAATAAATATTCCTTACCATGACTCCAGAGAAATATACTGATGTTACTATATAAAGGACAGCAAAGGAACTGGCATCTGATAGTGGAAGAAAGCATGACTGTCCAGGAAATAAAATTCATCACATTCATCACAGAAAGTTAGAATTGAGCAAACAAAATACATGAAGTCATGGACCAAGATGGTAGCATTAAAACATAAAGGGATTGGGACTTACAATTATGCCAGCTGGAACCAAGAAAGCCAAAACGTTGATGTCCATAAAGTAAGATGGCCATGTTGGCGGCTGGTGTTCACTTACACTAGCAATAATGGGTATATACTTGCTAGCATAAGTTCTGTTCATGTTATACAAACAGGAGTCAGTCAAACTTGTGGCTGAATTGTATGGTATAGATTAAATTTTGATAGATTCTGCCATTCATCATTTGCTCAAAGTAATCAACTTAGAAAGGACAAACAAATAAAGTTGTATGATTTGGATCTTACGGATCAAGAAGACTCAAACTGCGACCACTCCATCCCTTTGTTGGGCTGGAAGCCACAACTGCTACAAGGATTGCCACAACAGCGATACAGACCACCCTATAAAATGAAGAAATTACAAAATTTTATGCACCATATAAAATGTTGAATTTAGTTACAGAGATAAATTACTGCAAGAAAACCACTTTACAATTTTACCCATCCTACAATCTGCCTTAGAAATCTCCAAAACAAAGCCTAGCAAGCCTATCTTCTCAATAGAATGAAGAGTATGCATTCATCAGACTCAGAGGCCAACACCACAATATGGTTAAATAGTTTCTTTCAACTGTCTACTGTAAGCTTCCAGTATCATCCAAATATTTACTGTATTTAGTTAACATAAGTCATGGGAACTAACATGCCAACAGACACCACAAGTGTCACAGCGACTTTGAACATTTTAGGAGTAAGAACTCCCTTGACGTAATACACAAGAGCCACCACATGGATAATGATAAAAACCTGAAGAAAAGGAAAAGAAAAACATGAGAAAAATAAGAAATTGTGTGACACAAGAAAAACAGATATTAAATATGTTAGAAATTTCAAAGCAGAAATAGGAACCAAAGTAGGATGTATAGGAAGGTGCACAATTAGAGCATCTAAAACTCTATTCTTTTGACCTGTTTAACTTTAGCTTTTGAACAATCTCCTTTCAGTAGAACAAAATCAAGAATAACGCTTAACTCACCAAAAATGACGCGAAGTGTTCCGAGGTCATAACAGCGTTGAAACCAACAACAGGCACCAACGCAGCCAACAATGTACCCAGGACAATCTGCATGCACGAAGATTTACATTCAATATTATATAGAAAGAATGCTACATTAACCAATACTTTCTTTGTTAATATCAAAGTAAGGAAGCATGACAAAGCAAATGCTGAAGTAAGGTGTACATGGATAAAAAAGTTAACCAGCATCAAAGCATAGCAGCATATCATAATCACTACAGTACTGATTACTACTTGAAATGCAGGAGGGGAAAGAAAACTTTGTTGTGGACTAATTCAGTTTACCCTGTAAGCTTAGATCTTCCTTTCTTCTTACTACTTAAGATTATAAATTTCATTTCTTCGCTCTAACTAACTAAAAAGTGCAATCCCAGACTAAAATATGGATGTACATTAGTTTTTCAGTGAAATGAAGAGACTTACGAGAGGGCAATATGCAACATACAGCCGAGAAGAGTAACGACCAGTTCCAATGCACAGAAGTACATGCATCGGGATAAGATTAATAATAAAGGTATAACCTCCCCAAGAGCACACCTGAAAAATAAAATGTGATTAACATAACATAAATAAGAACGAAAATTGAATCAATCACACTAACGTCAATTCGAAATAATTACCATGTAGAAGTATGCCAAAGCATTTAAAGTAGCATAGAAGAGGGATCCGGTGTTCAGTGTCTGGAAACAATTTGAGATCATGATCAGAAAACGGTTCATAGCTACAGAATTATCAATTATTCTTTTATCTTAAATATACACCCACTACAAACTTACAAGAAACTGAAACTGACAGATCAACTCAGCCATGCAGTACTTTATAGAAAATGGCATGCTTTTAGTGATTAAGTGAAAGAAAATAGGAACTAAGAATAGATTTGAACCTTTATATAAAGATAGAAAGTGAAGATCAAAGCGAAGATAGCTACAGCTTCATTGTCATAACTTCCAGCTACAGAACGAGATATATAGGAAGGCACCTGCAAAGCGAATGTACCAGATTTTTTGAGCTTTACGAAAATCATCGCACAAAGTAAATCTGATGTTTTAAATGAAAAAGACGAGTTGGAATCTAAAAAAAACTATAAGCAGCTACATGTGATACACGTACAAAAAAAAATGATAGACGACATACTTCCTGATGGGTTATTATAATTCATTCATCAACTCTATCCACAACTAAAGTTCCCGAATATACATTTCCTTCGGATCTTTTCTTGACATTAATATGTTACTAACCACTGTCTCAAAAAATAACCAGGATCGGCCAACTCTTTTTTATTCAAATAATTATATGCAGAAGTGTATTGAACTTACCATGGCCAAAAGAGCAGCTGCTGTCAATCCAGCACCAGTACCCTTAACTTCCTAGAAAGAGAAACACATGTATGATTGGTTAATACATGCAGAGACGAAACTCCAAATCAAGGATAATTTTGGTCAGAAACCCAACCTTAGTCAGGAGGAAAGTTGCCCAAGCAGCGAAAGCAGAGAATATAGGGGCAGTAAACACACAAACAGTTTCCACAGACAAAGGAATGTTCAGAGCATGTAGTATCCTGCAAAGTAATTGCACCATGCCATTAGAATGCAGTAATATTACTCTAGGAAAGCAAATGTGAAAACACTAAAACTGAAGTTCATACCAGGATAAGGTGGTTAACGAGAATATGAAGACAAAAACTTACTTGTATAGAGTTCCTGCCGTCAACGTCAAACCTGGATAAACAGTTCCACCAATCACACGACCAAGAGGATACCTAAAAACAAGTACACACAACACAATTCGTTCAGACTTACAAATAACTTCCAATACATAAACCAAAGCAATACATTCTCATTTACAAACACAATTACCATGTCCGGTCATCAAACCAATTCCAGAAATCATATATTCCGTTCTTGATAAGAAACTGAAAATTCAATAAACATCATCATTAGCAACACATCACATATACTAATAAATAACTCAATACATTTTCATAACTCAACTATATACACTCTCTTTTCTTAAACCTCTTACCGTAATTTCAGAATACAATTACTAATAATTTTACACATTTGATATTTCAATGATTTTAACTCACTTACCTCTTACCGTAGTTTCAGGATACATTGTACACAGATTTCATTGATTTTTACTCAGTTACCTCTTACCGTAGTTTCAGGATACACTGTACACAGATTTCGTCGAAATTTATTCAGTTACTGTAATTTTCACAGTTCTAAGCAAGCCTAACTCGTAATTTTTCTATATGTTCACAGTTCTAACCTCTTACCGTAGTTCCAGACTACGGATACATGCAATCTTCAGCAATTCATACTCAGCTATCGAATTATCTTTGTTTTCCACAGTCATAAACAAATCTAACTCTCAACTACTCTCTATCTAACATTCAGATTGAGATCAAGAAACAACAAACCTGAGTAACTCTGTAATTGAAGTAAGGATCAAACTCATGAATAACACTTTCATACTTGATAACCTGCGAAACAAAAACAAACCAAATCGAAATCAAAATTCAAATTAAGAGAAATTTGTAATTGTAACGATGAGATCTGTAAATCTGAGTAAGAATGAGATCAGAAAACGTACAGAGAAAAGACGGATCGAGAATCCAAGAATTCCAATTAAGAGAAGAATGAATAAAGATAGAACGCCTCCAAATGCGTTTCTCAGATTTCGTTCTCCTGATACTGCGGATGCACCTCCTGGTGGTGGTTTGACAGTGTCTACCGTCGCCATTGGTGGCGAGAAATCGAGATTTGAAGAATGGATGAGTGAAGAAGGAGGAGTTGAGCCCAGGGTTTTATTCTGGTTCGAATGGGAGGAGGAAGACTTTTTTGATGACTTCGTTAGAATCCGAGACTGGATCCGTGGGGCACCAAATGGGTAGGGAACCATGTAATAGTTCCAGATTTGAACTTGCTTTAGGGTATGGCTAACCAATGCAGTCCGAGCAATTCCAGTGACCATCTCACTGTAATAAAAGAAATGAACTTTTTCACCGGTTGACAGTGAAATGACTAAGTTACCCTTCTACTTTTTTTTTCATTTCATTTCTTTTAAATCTTTTTGTAATTTTTTTATACAAGAGAGGCAAATGCCTATTTTTTTCCTGTACATTTCTATTTCTTTTACCAAAACTAATTCTCATATTCAATTTCCATTTCTATCCGAAATTCGAAAACCATAATCAAATACAAAATAAAACCCAAAAATCAATACTTCAATAGTATGTTTAAGAATAAACCAAAATCCGTGGCAGTATGGCATGGGTTACATACTAGTGTCTATAATTTTCTTTTTAATTACAATTACAAGCATTTTTTAAGCAAATCATGTTATTAATCATCGTGGAAAGGAAGAAGATTACAAAAGTTAGATGGGGGCCTAGAAACAAACCGGACTCCAATCCCTTTTTAAAATGACTACTCATATCTTATGGAAAAGAAAATCCCGCACTATAACGTTCGTATCATGGCTAGGCATATAATTGCGCAATCTCTTCAAAAACTCTACATTATCATCATCCAACATCCCCAACGTGGTAAAAGCTAGCACATCAAAACCAAAGTCATGAGCAGTACACTTAGCTAAATATTTGTCTCTTTTACGAGAGACAACATTCTCAATTGCTTGCCTAGGAACAAAAAAGTGTACCCCACCACCTGTGAAAGGAGAGACACCAATAATATCCATACACACATCATGCGCATTATCCCAGTTATACACTAAGATATCCGCAGACCTCAAAGCCAATACAGTGTATAAGAGGAACCCAAAATCCACATATTGCCTAATTGGGACACCTAAATGATAACAAATATCGACAAAGGTATCACGAACCAGGTCGTGTCTATACTTGAGACCAAATATATCCATCACAATGCAAAGCATGGTCCCCCAAAATATCGATCTCCCAAGCCCATAGCGCAAGATACCTCTAAAATATCGAGGCCAAAGTTTTTTATTAAGCCATCAATCAGGATGGCCAACAAATAGTATTGACATTGCTTGATTATGTTGCTCTGCCACAGGGTTGAATCATGCTCTGTCATAACAAACTGATTAGGCAAATCTTTCTTCACCGCAACAAAGTATTTGATTGCCAAAAGACTCATAGAATGGGGGACAATATCATAGATGCTCCCTTTTTATTTCTGTTTTCTTAATTGTTTCTTTTTTTAATTTATATCTTTCTTTCTTATGTAGCTATATTATATAATAAAAAATTATTTTATTGAGAACCATCATGCATACATAGATAGCTCTTTTTTTTCTCCTTTTGCCGAGGATACATAGATAGCTCGTTCTTTTTTTATTAGCAGGGTTGATGAGATCTTATGTAAGGTGGTACTCTAATATTAGAATTGTGTTTATAGGGAACCAAATCAAGTTATTGATGTGGTTGCAACTACCTAACTTGGGGTCACTCTTAATCCTCTTTACTTGCACGATACAATTGTGTGACCGTGAAGAATGACATCATATAGTTGTAATCTCGGTTTTTAATTGGTGAATAAAATGGCCACTCTTATAATATTACGTTGTGCAAACCAAGTACAGTACTCCGACTCGATCCAAAAATAAATATGCTCGCAACGCACCAAATTTTAGTATGAATGTACAACTTTATAAGATGAATATATAGCCAAAATATTTGTTTCAAATCCGTTACAGTTTAGGTTTACAAAAAAAATTGGAATCGAAGATGTTAGATAGTATGAGAATAAGCATGTTACAGGATTCTCCTTCATTAATTAAGCCTATGCTTTCAATAACAACGTCAGTATGTGAAAGAAAATCAAGTTTGTTGTCTCCAACTCACATGGAATCTGAAAGATGTATAGCTTGTTATACGATGAAGGAGTAACATTAACATCCAAAAAAAACTTAAGAAGAAAGAATTAAAATTGTCTTCAATCCTTAAAGTGAACAACATATGGTTCCCCGCGCTTACACTCAATGTCAATCTTCATAAAGTAAGCACCGGAAAAACGTCCATACGGACATTCGGAACTCACTTTGGAGGTTTTGTAAACGATGATCAACTGTTACTATATCTTTCTGTATTCAACAATATTTTCGATTAAATTTATCTACTTCCAATGCATTGAATTGTATAACTCAAACAAATAGAAATTATACCTGAACCAAGGACTTGTCTTTCTTTTTCTTTAGGGCATTGTCAGTACCATGGTGATTGATTCCCACCATTTCGTTCTTTAAATGAAAAAATGAAAAAATAACAATTTTTTACCTTAAGCGGAGAGCGCCAATGGATTTCATGTCGTCAGTAGAAGAACTTTCAGCAGTATTGCGATGATCAACTCTTGGTTTTTCTTTCTGTTAATGGTGCATATATCCAAAATGAACAATCTTTCTAGGACTCAACATAAAATAGAAAAAAAAAAAAAAAAAAAAAAAAACCGCAAATCATACCAAAGAATTTTGTCCCTGTTTCTTCAATGCAGAGGTAGTACCGGCGCGGCATTCACTGCCACCATTTCTTTGTGAACAATTACAACACATAAATTAAACATATGAATTTTAACTCCATCGCAATGCAATGAAATTAAGGATTGAATAAATTCATTATCTGAAGATTAACCGAAGAAGCACATGAAGACAATTTTTCTTCATCTTCTTCCTCCAAGATTCTTAAACAGTCTCTCAATCCTCTTTTTTTAGTTCTTTTTGTTTCTCCTTCTTCGCTTTCTTTCTTTGACAATCCGTGTTTCCTTTTATTTCACCATCAGAGTCACATTCCCTTGCTTTAGGGTAGTCATCAATCTTCATTGGACTACTAGTGTCTAAAGAACTTGATGAGCGAGACCGTTTCTCATTCATTCCGGGCATCTTCGTTTGAGAATAGTAAAAATAAAGAGAGATTTAAGACCTTGTAGAGTGTCAAGACTTATGAGAGATTGGAGAAGGAGGAGAAAAGAAAGAGTGTAGGTGAGGGAAAGTATTTATAGAAGAAGGGGTGATTGTGTGGTTTTGGTTCGATGAGATTTGTGATTTGTGGTTGTTGGAAGAGATGTGATTTGTGGTGCTGAAGAACACGTGTCGATTATTTTTAGGAGATAAATAAGAAAAATGTAGGGGACTTGTTTGAGTGCATTTAAGGACCACCGAGCTAATATAATATCGATCTTTTGTTAGTCTTGCCATTGCACAGGGCTGCATCATGCTCTGTTATAACAAACTGATTAGGTAAATCTTCACAGCAACAAAGTATTTGATTGCCAAAAAGCTCATAGATGGGGAGGCAATATCATAAATGCTCCCTTTTTATTTCAGTTTTTTTTTTTAATTTATATCTTTCTTTATTATTGAGCTATATTATATAATAGAAATTTATTTATTGAGAACCATCATGCATACATAGATAGCTCTTTTTTTTCTCCTTTTGCTGAGGATACATAGATAGCTCGTTCTTTTTTTGTTAGCAGGATTAGTAAGATCTTATGTAAGGTGGTACTCTCATATTAGAACTGTGTTTATAGGGAACCAAATCAAGTTGTTGATGTGGCTACAGCTACCTAAGTTGGGGTCACTCTTAATCCTCTTTACTTGCACGATACAATTGTGTGACCGTGAAGAATGACATCATATAGTTGTAATCTTTGTTTTTAATTGGTGAATAAAATGGCCACTCTTATAATATTACATTGTGCAAATCAAGCACACTCCAACTCGATCCAAAAAATAAATATGCTCGCAACGCACCAAATTTTGGTATGAATGTACAGCTTTATAAGACGAATATATAGCCAAAATATTTGTTTTAACTCCGTTACAGTTTAGGTTTACAAGAAAAAAATTGGAATCGAAGATGTTAGATAGTATGAGAATAAGCATGTTACAGTATTCTCCTTCATTAATTAAGCCTATGCTTTCAATAACAATGTTAGTATGTGAAAGAAAATCAATTTTGTTGTCTCCAACTCACATGGAATCTAAAAGATGTATAGCTTGTAATACGATGAAGGAGTAACATTAACATCCAAAGATCTTACATCCAAAAAAAAAACTTAAGAAGAAAGAATTAAAATTGTCTTCAATCCTTAAAGTGAACAACGTATGGTTCCTCGCACTTACACTCAATGTCAATCTTTATAAAGTAAGCACCGGAAAAACGTCCATACGGACATTCAGAACTCTCTTTGGAGGTTTGTAAAAGATGACCAACTTTTACTATATCCTTCTGTATTCAACAATATTTTCGATTAAATTTATCTACTCCCAATGCATTGAATTGTATAACTCAAACAAATGGAAATTATACCTGAACCAAGGACTTGTCTTTCTTTGTCTTTAGGGCATTGTCAGTACCATGGTGATTGACTCCCACCATTTCGTTCTGAACAAAATAAGGAAATGAATTTTAACACAATTGCAATGTCTTTAAATGAAAAAATAACGCAGTTCATTATTTTACCTGTAAGCGGAGAGCACCAATGGATTTCATTTCGTCAGTTGAAGAACTTCCGGCAGTATTGCGATGATCAACTCTTGGTTTTTCTTTATGTTCATAGTGCATATATCCAAAATGAACAATCTTTTTAGGACTCAACATAAATTAGAAGAAAAAAAAAGCAAATTAGACCAAAGAATTTTGTCCCTGTTTCTTTAATGCAGAGGTAGTATCAGCGCGGTGATTCACTGCCACCATTTCTTTGTGAACAATTACAACACATAAATTAAATATACGAATTTTAACTCCATCGCAATGAAATGAAATTAAGGATTGGATAAATTCATTACCTGAAGGTTAACTGAAGAAGCACAAGAGGACAGTTTTTCTTCATCTTCTTCCTCTAAGATTCTTAAACAGTCTCTCAATCCTCTTTCTTTCTTTCTTTTTGGTTTTCCTTCTTCGCTTTCTTTCTTTCTTTGGCAATCCTTGTTTCCTTTTATTTAACCATCAAAGTCACATTCCCTTGCTTTAGAGAAGTCATCAATCTTCATTGGACTACTAGTGTCTAAAGAACTTGATGAGCGAGACCGTTTCTTATTCATTCTGGGCATCTTCGTTTGTCAAGCTTTCTTACTATTCTTGTTTTTGTTTTTTCCGCTCACTTTATTTTTTGATGTGGTAAGTTATGTTGTTTGAATAATAAGATTTAATTCAGGGTCGTACATGAGATGTATGTATATAATGAGCTTAGTAAGATTTTGTATGCCTTCGAGCTGTCTCTGATTTCACTGCATAACCAATAGTGTTGAAAGATCGCAAAAAGCAGGAACAGCAAACAAGCATCATTTTGATTTTTCTTTTTTAAGAATTTGAGTTACCCAAAACCCACGTGAGATTCTGAGTTAATAGAAGATGATATTGTTCGTGTTCTTGGTTCAGAAAGGACACGCTTTTCTTTCTGTCTTCCTTAGGTTTATATGTGTTAAAATGATGCAAACATTTGACTAATTGAGTTACATGTACACTAATACTGGAAAAGATTGAAAGAGCACAAAGAGAGTATGGTGCTGATGTTGGATCATCTGTCACAGACGATCTTCTTGCCAAAGCTCTTGGTAAAGACAAACCGGGTAGACTCAGAGGAATTGGGTATGGAGCGACAAAGACAAAGATGGTTGTCAAGTCCCATTATAAGAAAATCATCAAAGAGTGTCAGGTCAATATAATGGAAATGAATGAGAGACTTGCACTGTTAGAGGTGAGAATTTTATTATTGATTTAGTTTTCTTTTAGTTGATGAATTTAAACTTGCCTCTCATACTGCCGGTTTGGTGTTGGTATAGGAAAGGTCTTGAAAATGTGTTTGCTGCAATGATGGGTCACAATTGCACAGGGCCAGTCCAAATGTAAGTGTGTTTATATGTATCTACACTTGAAAAATGCTGGTTATACAAATTTGTTTCTTTGCATTTTGCCAATTTTCTTATGTTGCTGTTGTTTTTTTCCTGTAGTCTGGAAATGCTAGCAATAACCATGTTGTACCTAGCACTACCAGGACTGTTCCCCACAATGTTGTTGGTAGCACTAGCAGGACTGTTCCCCACCATGAAAATGAATGTCCAATCAGCCGACCAAGGGTGGAGGAAGTGCTAGGGAAGGGTAAAGCTTGCAGGTTACTCAGTTGGTACAATGAAGACGAGATTGTTGCTGACGCGGTTATTGTTGAAACAGATCCAAAGGGGAAGTGCCATGGTGATCCAATAGGTTTTGGAGCGTACCAGGTAACTGTGACTACTTCTCATGTTGATGATGTCGTTCTCTTCAGGCAAACCAGTGTGTTGAAACATGTATTGGACGCTATTGGAACTTATACCACACGGGGCAAGGATCTGATATTGCATGTTTAATCTGTTTGGGGAGTGTTACAGGAAACAATGTGCTTCTGTTTGCTTCTGTTTGTGTTTCAGGAAGCAATGTGTTTGTGTTGTAATTTTTTTGGGGAAACAATATGTTTCAGGTTGAATGTTGTTGCACTCTTTTTAGTGTTTGAATGATGTTGCACTCTTTTAGTGTTTGGATGATGTTAATGGTTTATATTTGAATGAATGGTGGTAAATTTTAAATATTTTTTTTTGTTAAAAGTAAATGAATCACAACTGCCAACAAAGGTTGCAATTGAATATACCTATACTGGAAAAAAAGGTTATTACTACACAAACAAAGGTAGTGATATATATTTCTGCTATACAGAGCAAAGGTTGTGAATTGAAGTTATACTACACAAACAAAAGTTGTGATACAAAATTGTGCTACACAGACCGTTGGTTGTCCAAGACCATATTACAACCACTCTACCAGTTGTCTAAGAAAGTACTACAACTAAAACAATGGTTGAGAAATGGTGCATTCCCAACCATTGTGGGAGTTGTCAAATAGGATCATACAACTCAATTAAGAGTTGTTCAAGATAGGTCAACAATCATAACAGATGTAGTGAAAGACCTCACTCAAAACCCTCCTGAAGAGTTGTGTGAGACATTACCCAGTAATTTGGATTGACTTTCACAACTGAGCTAAATGTGGTATAAAATGAAACAACAACTATGTTTACGACTCTAGGAGACGAGTTGTAAGGAATTGAGGACCTACTACACCCCCCCCCCCCCCCTTGTGCAACCTATTGGCAAGAGTTGTCGTAGGTCAGACGACAACTCTTTTCAGGGGTTGTTGTTTACTATTTTTCCCGTCGTGACGTACCTTACGGGGTACCGGCTGATGATGGAAATGTTCTTTTCGGATACACAACCTCTTGGGCTCATACAGTCTACTCTACCATGGTAATAACCACGTCCTTTGCTTCGCATTTAAGATATGTTTAGCTAATCGCTGATTGTTATTAATAAATTTCTATCTCGTAGGATCATTCGTATGCCACTAGAACTTTTAGGCACCAAACAACGTACCACAATATGTCAAACTGGAAGATTGAAGGTGAATAGGAAAGGTTCATAGAGATTGTAAACAACCTCTGATGCCAATCGTGGAAAACTATGTGATCAACTATGACGGCGAGACAATATCAGCATTTTGTGAGAGGTATTATGCGGAGACCGACACCATACATTTTGGGTTCGACGAGATGGGGATCACTCCTAAAGATGCTCATCATACTAGAAGGTCAAAATTGATGGGAAATCAACCAATGAAGGCTACGTAAAGCAACTCACTTGGCAGAGAATTGTTGAATTGTGCGAAGAGTTGTTTGGGTTGAGTAAGGATGAGACGGAGTCATGGTAGATGACTGACAAATATGGCGAACCGAAGAGGGAGTTCAATCTGGTAAGATTGAGAATGGAGTATTCGGGGACCCTTAAAAAAGAAGAGGATGCTGGACCGGAAGGTCATGAAGTAAGGGCTACTGCTGCGGCTCATCTCTTATATGTCCTCGCTATTTTGGTATTCCCTTCTTCTGCCGGTAACAGGATGAACGCCAACTACATCCAGCTATTACATCTGTTGGAGAAGGTGAACGAGTACTCCTGGGGAACAACCATAGTGTCACACGTGAACACGGCGCTGAGAAAGGTATCCTGTCTCAATTTAATTGCAACACGTCTCTCCTGCAGGTAATACATGGATTTTTTGTAGTTTATGTGGAGGGTAAAACACCCTCGGAACACGTGTCAATATCAGAGGGACCAGGCCCAGCCAGAGGACTCGAAGCCATACTTCGGGACCAGCCTGCAGAGCTACCTCGAGGGAAAGCCCGAAGACAGAAGACTCGAGGGAAAGACCGAAGGATAAAAACAGGAAGTCATCTTCGGGGGTCTCACCGAAGGAACCGCCTTACTCGATAAGCTCTGACACCACCACGATTGGATAGTTTGTCTTATTAGCTGTAAACCACCACCTACTCGGCCTATATAAGGCGAGCTCAAGAAACATTGTGGGGGTTGGATTTTTGGTGTAACCTAAGTGGTGAAGGGTGAGATTAGGTTAGCTTTCTCCTCTAAACCTCCAAGGATAATATCCATGTATTAGTGATGCGTGTCGAATCCGCACAAATATACTTAAGTCCTAAACCTTCACAATATATATTAATAT
>JAJJMA010162446.1:0-14926 GCA_023529015.1 Papaver nudicaule | reverse complement strand
GAATCCTTGGAATTTCCCTAGTTATGTAGCACCAAGTAGGGATACAAAAACTATGCGGGAACTCAGTCTCCGCAGATTACCCCCTGCGGGAACTCAGTCTCCGCGGATGCTACCTCTACGCGGGAACTCAGTTTTCACAACCTTATATATGCGGGGACTCAGTCTCCGCAACCTTGAGTCAACGAGGATTCAGGTTCCCCTTGATTGTGGCTAAGACCACAATACTTTTTTTTTTTCCTTTCCCAAATATGCCTTCCCTAGATGACCAAAATCTTGGGAAGGCTTATGACACCATAGTGCTTGCTCTAAATAAACACACTTTGATTTGAAAGAGGACGGATCCATTGTCACTTTTATTCTCACAATCTCATACTTTCTACGACAATTTTCTTTATAAAATCCGAACATTAACGAATTTGAAGCTAATATTCTGGGGATATGTTTAGCCTTACTTTACATTCATACAAAACAAAAAGTAGTGCGTTATGAGATGTAAAACACCACCATCTACGACTTTGAAAATCATCCTTCGAAGATCGACGAATTTTCAACTGTTAAAATTAAGATTAGTTTTCAACTGTTAAAATTAAGATTAGTAGATGGCGAGGTTTGATATTTCAGAATGCACTATTTCTGAGTTTTATAAACGAAACACAACGATGAAGTATTGGTCTCAAATCCGTTATTGTTCGGATTTTATAAGGAAATATAACATTAAACGTGTGAAATAATGTGAGAATAAAAATGCACAATGAATCCTCCTTAATTTTGAAATGCCTAATATATTTTTTCTTTTCTTTTGGGTTTGGCTCCATCAAAGCACAACATGAAACAAGGAAAATAGATTTGGATAAAAATGAATAAAAAATAATAATTAAAAAATGAATAAAAAAAACATGAGAAACAACTACAAAAGCCCTAAAAAACACTCCAAACACTCCAAAGGAGGTGTGGCATTGTCTTAACATCATTTTTTTTCCCGTCTTCGTCGTCTTCTTCTCTCTATTTTTCTTTTTTTTCCTCTCCTCTCTTCTTTTCTTCTCCTGTCTTCCTTTTTAGGTTTTCAATTTAAAACCTCAACAAAAGTTTCCCCCTTTTTTCTTCTTCTTCCAAACCTCTCCATTACCCTTCTCTGCTTGTTTTCATTTTCATAAAGACTCTTCCTTTACCCCCTTACCTCTTTCTCACATTTTTCTTTCTCAGAAAACATGAGTAGCCTTTCTAGGGTTTCAATCCCTAATACCGTCAGGAAAACGATCCAAAACATCAAAGAGATCGCTGGTAATCACAGTGATGATGAGATATATGCAATGCTTAAAGAGTGTTCTATGGATCCAAACGAAACCACTCAGAGACTATTATTTCAAGGTATATACTTTCTTTTTTCCATTCTAAAATGTCTTCCTTTTGAAGTTTTTCATTTCTTTAGGTCAAGTTTTTGTTCCCTTTTCTTGGGTATTGATGTTTAAGCTGAGTTGTAATAACGGGGTTAATGATTCTCTTTCTATGTTGCTGTTCACAGAGGAAAAACTGAATCTTTAGCAGCTAAATACACTAGGGTTATGTTGTGAGTCTTTTGACTTCACTTATTTTTTGCCCAAATTGGTTCACTTTATTTGCCCTAATTTCAAATAACATGGTAATATGGCAGTAGAACTGAAATTATCAGAATGAGTCCTTTAGTATGGAAGTAGATGTGATTATACTTCACTTTCTCCTGCGTTTGGTGGTTGTATGAAGATGTATTCACCTCTTTTGCTGTCTATTGTTCTTACACCTAGGGTATTTTGTGTGGTGGTCAGTGTCCATTCTTGTGTTTGCACTCTTAAAACAGGTTTTTGGATTGCTATGCAGATACATTTCATGAGGTGAAGAGGAAGCGTGATAAGAAAAAAGAGGTAACCCTCTCTTCTTAACTCTCTTCATTGAATTTAAGGTAACACAAAGCTTTGCTTAAGGTTATATATATTCTGTATTCCGTTTGAAAGGCCCATTCTTGGAATCTATTGCGGTTTACATACATTCAATATTTTTTGTGTAAATAAATAATTTCTCTTCTTCATTTTAGGTCATGTTATTTACATAGTTTGAGGTGGACACAGGGAAACTTCCTTATCCTTTTTTTCTGACAGTAATATGTGTATTCTGTTAAAATATCCACGAGAGGATTGAATCCAGCACATGATTGTTTCTTTTAGGTTTACATATGGGAATCTGTATTATTAGCATACTGTAGCTAAGGTTATGTGTTCTGGGAGTTTCGAATGCTACCTATTTTCTACATGAGGTTGTGATGTACATCAATGTATTTCACCATTGAGATACTTCTGATTTAGAATCTCTCAGCTTCTTTAATCTTAAGCACATGAAGTTATCACGAATGTTTTTTACTGAAGTTTTTCTTTAGCCTTTTAAAATCATTAACAACTTTGTATGTATGCTTATTTTTACTGCAGAATCTGAACATGAGAGAGTCTGCAGATTCTAGGTGGAGACCTGGCCCCCAGGGACGAGGTGGTAGAATTGGGCGGTCAAACGATTTCCCTCGCTACAACTCTCAAGGTTTAATATCCCTAACAATCTCAGTGTCATAACTGCATCTATCTGCAGCCTGGGCTAAATAATACATTTCTAAGCCATCACTTAGTGCCGGGAAACATATGTTTCTCTGTTCCTTGTTTTTTGTTATTGTCTAGTTCATATGTCTCATTTAGCTCTCGTTCCAGATGCTGGTGGTGGGAGAAATGGTATATCTGCGAATGAAAATGGAGTCAAACATGGATCGGATAAAGGGGGTATACTTGATTTGCTGGTTTCTCAGGAAATGGAAAGTAAAGCAACGTCATTGGTAGCAAGGTAACTTTCTGTAGAGTTTTTCATGAAACGTCTCCGTTTCCAGTTTATTTTGATGTAATCCTTTGTGAGTTTTTATATGTAACAAGCATTTGATTGGAATGTGGATGAATTATAAATAAATTGTTTTTTTTTTATTTTTTTTTACAGTTCTCTGCCTGGTATGGCGAATGGAAAAGTTAGTGCTCCTAATGGGAATTCCATTCTTGGGCCTCCCTCACATATGGCCATAGGAGGTGGTGCAAACATTTCTGTGAACTTCAATAAGTCAAGGAATGCACCAGAGCCGCGTGTTAATGGAAAAGGTGCACCATCATCCGGAGTCAACAGTTCTCGCGAGAGACCTACACCAAACCCCGAGCACATTGTACCTCCATCATCTGTGCTTGGGGTTTATTCCTCGTCTTCAGATCCTGTGCTGGTGCCGTCTGTAGACTCACGAGTCCCTGGTGCAGTAGGTACGATTAAGCGCGAAGTGAAAGTCCAACATGCAGCTGGGGAACCTAATCCAGATATCCCTACCGAGACTATATCCTCTACTTGTCAGGAGATTGCAGACAGTTCCCAAGTAAACAAAATTCCACCTCACAATCAACTAATCATTAAGTTTATTGTTATCTGAAAATCCAATATCAGAAATTGATGACTCCCTTCTATATGCATTGCAGAAGACAATAAAATCTCCGGGAGTGGAAAACAGCCAGCAGTCAGAGTTGTCAGAACCCTCTTCTTCACAAGGTGGGTCAATTAGCAGGCCATCATCAAATTATGGTAGTCGCTCGCAACAGATTTCTGGCCCTCAGAAAGGTAATATTTGATACTAACCAGTTTTTGTGCTACGATGCTAGTGTTTCCTGTATGGAGTATACCAGTTCCAAGAGCTATGTCTACTAAAGCTAGTGATTGAGTTTATGGGCACCTATGATTGTTAAATTATCTGGTGGTGATTTTCATTTTTGTTTCCAGCTGTAGGCCCCTGCAAGGAGTGGAAACCAAAACCAATGAGTTCGAATCCAGCTTTGCCTTCAGGGGAAGCTGTCATGTTGAGGGTTGACAGTGTTACAGATGAGGCTGGTGCAGAGTCAGTGCCTGTATTTAATGAATCTGCATCTGAAGATGTAATTATGCCACTACAAAAGAAGCTAGAGGAGGTGCATTTCTCTGACAGTCAACATGTTATTATACCAAACCATCTCCATGTCGCTGAATCTGAAAGGAGTGGGCTGAGTTTTGGAAGCTTTGAAGCTGGTTTTGGTGTGACAACAAGCTATAATAGTGGCTGTGATGCTGAAAAGAGCTCCACACCTTTGTCGGAAACTCCTCAGGAAACTGAAGAAATTGGTGAAGAACCTTTCCCGAGGTCAGTAAGCATAGCAGCTTTTATCTTCCCTTTAAAAGTCTTCAGACATGACACTGAAAGGGCTTAAATTTTACTCATTAGTGGCAGTAGTGAGCTTAGAGAGTAGTCGTTATGCATATATTCGACTGATGCACTGCCCACATCATAGGACCAGTTTCTTGAATGAATTGTGTAACTCTTGCTGTTGGGTATCTCAATTGGTTTTTGCTTTGTGTATTTTCATGTTATGTGCTCAAGACTTGCAGATCTTCTCATATGTATTTTTTTTTTTAATCTGGGTGCAGCAATCAGAAGACACCCGAAGATGCCCAGGAAGGAGAAATTTCTGATGATTCACAGTCGCCCAGTGATGTAGTAGGAAATATATCACCTGCAGAACCCAATGTTTCATCTTCTGCAGTGTCGGATCATGGCCAGCCCAAGTTAGAGACTGTATTCCCTCCAGGAGGTCCTCAATTTTCAGTGGTACATACTGTTCCGACGTACTCCACTTTTGGGTTGATGCCGCCAATGCTGGGAACCCAGTTTGCACCCTTCGATAGCTCTGACCCCCAGGCACGTGCCTTTGTCGTAAGCTCTCCATCTGCTCTGTATTTGAATTGTATTTTCTTTACTTAGTATCATCCTTCCATGATGCTGTCAACCAATGTGTCTACTATGGGTTTCTTTGTGGTGTTTGAATTTGTTTTCATGTCAGTTTCTTTGTTCCTGTCACATAATTTCGAACTTGTTGTAATTCTGTTACAAGCTAGCACATACAACCTGGCACAATTGTCTACCAGAGTTGGCTTAAAAGCATTCTTTTAAAATTATGTCCATGTGTAGTGGTTGCGGTAATCCTAAGTTGTGCTCTTTTAACTTCATTTTTCCACTTATTGATCTTTGTATGATTCTTTTTGCTGTCCAGGTTCAGCAATCATTTGATCCTGCAAGTTATTATAGCCAAGTGTATCGAGCTGGTACGGACGGCGATGGCCGCTTCTCTCCCTTACTCACACCTGCTGGTGCAACCAAGTATAATGGAAATATAGCACTATTATCCTCGCAGCCTGGTCAGTCTCCTCAAGAGGTATACACTTAATACATGTCACACCTTGATATTTATAGACCTCAATGCAAAGATGTGTAGTTCCTCCACTTATCTTGTTGGGTATCTTAAAGAACCAATGTCTCCAGATAAGACACTGTCATTGATCATGGTTGTGCAAATGAAAAGTCAACTTTTGATCTTATCAAAGCTAAAACCAATTCAGCTAACAAATCTGCTGAGTGTCGGAAGTAGAGTTGTCATGTACTCATTTGGCTGACAACTGGCTTTTGAAGGTTAACCTGTGTTCAGTGTTCATGTAGACTATGGACTACTGATTTATGACTTTTGTCCTGATCCATGATGTAGCTATTGCGCATGTCTAGCCTAATGGCCTTTTACATATCACCCGTGTGATATAAGGGTAGCACAGGGGATAAGAACTAGTATGAGGTGTGTGCACTTTTGATTTTGGGGATGATATGCACTGTAAGCTTGTTAGTCTTTCTCAATACATGACATTTATTTTCTGTGAGAAATTTTAGAAGAGATTACATTAGATTATGTCACTCTGGTAGTGGGATTTGCTACTCCATTGGGCGTGCTTGGTTCTGTCTACACAGGGTCTGGTAGTTCGCATCTTTTGGTGTCGTAGAGATATTGGTAGGTGTGTGCGTATGTGTGAGTTTCATGTAATCGAGTGTATTATGCGATGTTATGTGGTCATTGGCCAAACTAGTCACCAGAGAGCACAAATGTGCCTAGATCATTCAGATTTCTTTTTTCATGAACTCTGTTTCTACTTTCTTTGTCATACTGAACTCTGTAAGTAGTTTATGCTTTCTCAATATGCCTTCCGTAGCTGTTGTTTCACGGCCTATGTATAATCATTTTATGTAAGATACTCCTATTATAATCATTTGTTCTGTTTTCATTTTGTCAGCTTCTGATTTATCTATGTATATATGTTCGATTGCAGAGCGTGGACTCTTTGGTTCATTCGACACCAAGCCCAACACCTCACGTGAGCCAAGCTACTGGAGTCATGCCAAGTTCTATTCCAGTAACACAGCAACCAGTTCCTGTTTTTAGACAGCCTCACGGGATGCACATGCCTCATTTCCCTCCAAATTACCTTCCATACGGCTCATACTATGCACCTTTTTTTGTGCCACCTCCCACAATGCACCAATTCTTGAGCAACACAGCTTTCCCTCAACAACCTCCAAATGGCAATGTGTATCCACCTCCTGCAGCAGCAACAGCTGCTGCTACAGGTATCAAATACTCTCTTCCACAATTCAAGGTTGGAGGCAATGCAGGAAACCCAGCCCACATCGGAATGCAACCTGGCTATGCACAATTCAGCTCCCTCCCAGCTGGTTACAGTCCCAGTCCCGCTTCCACCACCAGTAACTCAACCTGTAATGAAGATCTAGTGGCACCTCAGTTCAAAGAAAATAATGTTTACATCACTGCTCCACAGGTTTGTTTACTGTAATCCCACTTAGTTCATATGTCTATCTTAATGATAAGTTGCAGTTACAAGCCCAAAAAAAGAATTATGAAACTAAAAATTAGAATATGTTTAGCATTTTGTGCATCATTCGAGTTAGACACATGTCCCGGGTAGCTTGTTTCAGTATGTGGTCTTTTCCGGCACCAGAGAAGCCAAAAGAGCTACTGCTTTTCTGATGTAAGGATGAGTTTTATGTGGTTCTTGAAGATAACTTACTCCTTCACATTAAGTGTCGGGCATGTAGTTTAACTTGGATTTGGTTCTCTGTCTAAGGGGCCAATTCTGGCGATCTATTACTATTGAGTCAGTGACGCAATGGATTCTCCACATCAGCATTTGTTGTGTCTAAATCTTGTCTTGCTGTTTGCTTAAGCTTGAAATCTCACCTTAACAGGACATTTCTACTAATGCCTGTAGAGTTGTGAACAAATGATGATGGCATTTTAGATTAGGTAGGCTCCCCTTGTCCTATCCATCTGGTGATATATGTCAACATTGGGTAGTGCTTGTAGTCTTGTTTATATGATTTCAACCTGCTACCTTGATTGAAGTTATATTTGAGTCCTTGTATGTGTGTTCAATCAAGAACAAAAAAATGTTCATGTAGTGTATTACTTTCTGGTCCTGTAGTTGGTAATTAACATTTGGATCTAGTTATTTCGTTTTTTGTGAAAGCTAAGCTTATATTTTGGTGTTGGCTATGGCAGATTCTGTGACTTTTAGATATCTGGAATGCAGGCTGGTATTTAACTTAGTCACACTTGTTTTTGCAGAGTGAAGGTGGTTCAGCTGTCTGGGTTCCTGCACCAGGGAGAGAGATTTCTGGAATGCAGGCTGGTTCTTTCTACAACCTTTCGCCTCAGGGACAGCACATAGCGTTTGCTCCATCCCAAACTGGGCATCCAGCCTTTGCTGGGATATATCACCCAACACAGGCAATGGGAGGAGCAACTGTTCACCCGATGCTACAGCAGTCTCAAACCATGTCTGGAGCTGTTGAAATGGTAGGACCTCCTGCAGGTGTTTATCAGCAGCAGCCTCAACGCACACAGGTGAATTGGACCAATACTTACTGAAATAGAAAAGAAGTTACATTATATTTTTTGGAGGCTTACTAAAACGAGAAATACAAGTCAATCTTCTGGATTTTCTTAGAGACCCAAAAAGTTAGGGGAGAAAATACCGTGGCGGCCTGCTTTTGGAGTGTAAATAATATAAAGATGGCTGAGAAACTGGGGAAGATATGTTCCTTTCTAGTGGTGAATGAAAGACGAATTTACTAAATGACCATTTTTCAAGTTAATTTAGAGAGAAATTGATGGTTACTGCTGGTTATCAGGTTTCCCCTCTTTTGCTGTTCTTATTCTTCTTCTAGCCTTCTAACTGTCTGTAGGTGCTGAAAAGATTTGGTATTTTCATTTCTTTTCCTTTATTTGCATGTCTCCTAGGACTTTTTGGAAGGTAAGATAAAAAATTTGGTGGTTTCTTCTCATTCATCAACCTTATTTCACCAATTCTTACCTGTAAATTAAATTTTGGTAGTTAAGATTAAATTCTGTACTAAACAAACTCTTAAGTTGTTGTAATCGGTTATAAAGGAGTACAATTACATTTGTTCAACTGTAGAAGGATCTGAATGCTTGCCTTGAAGCTGTTAGAAAGTGCTTAGATGAGCTCATGTGCCTAAAAATAGGATATATACACTTGTGTTGTTATTAGCAATTGGGGTTCTAGGAGAGAGTTAATAAGCTAAGCAATTGGGTCGTATCATGGTTCAAAAGTCTGCATATTCCTCTTTAAAAGAGCAGCACGATTATGAATTGCGTTCACAGTATTTTCAGTTACACGTCTTTGGAATTGTAAGACTAAGAATGCCATTCGGATGCTTTAGGAGATGACATTGACATCCATATCCCAGACGACTCAAAAGTCCTAAATTATACTTTGGTCACCAATGAAGAAAACCTTTTGATGCAATATTATGTCTGTACATTTGAGACAACAATGAAGCAAGGGGCAATAATCAAAATCTATCAGAATATTCGTATGGATGTCTCCCTCACTTACGACCTCACGCCTTATGATATGGTAACTTAAGTTCAAATTCAAACAACAGTTTCAGCAGTGTCACTCTTCACTTCTAGTTTTTCCAAGTTAACTGCAGCAACATTGGATTTGGTTTTTACCAGAGAAGCATTCTGCTTTGGCAATAGTTTGCTCGACTCCTTTGCCTCTTGCAAGTTTAGAGAGGTATATACCGACATTCCACATAGAGCTGTCACAGCTCCACAGATACTCAGAACCCCTGGATCTGAACTGAATATGAGATATCCTCCAAGCAGGATTACACAAGTCTTGAACTGGCCCAAAACCACGTGAGATGTTGCCGATGTAGCTCTGCATACATTTTTGGTTTTGTTTTGTTAAGTAATGATAAGTTGTAGGAAAAGAAAGTAAAACCTCCCCGACTTGGCCTTACATATGGTACTGTGGCCTTAAGCCTTTCTGACAGGATCGGTTATCTATTACAAGTTGTAAAGTTTTAATTAGAATAACATGTTAGAAATGCGAGAGAGAATCTTACCCAAGGGCCAAAGCTCCAGACCATTGAAGTAGAAAACCAAGGAGAGCTGAAACGGCTATAGCTGACGTGTTGTTCAGGTCCCAAGCGAAGGATAAGACTCCGGGTGGATCCAACCATGGCATCAGTGCAAGCAAGAAAAAAATGGTAATTGGTGTTGTCTTCCACATCAACCTACATTCACGTATTATGATTCAGTTAGGACTGGATATGCAGGATCAAATTGTTTATATAAGCTGAAAGAAAGTTTGTTACATACGCTAGAGCAGTCCAATTTCCTTTCTGCTGCAGATTAGACCATAGTATCTTATTTATAGCACTCGGGACTATCCATGCTAGTGCAATGCAAGCACCGAAAAAGTTGAATTCGAGGTCTGTTACAGTTGCAACCGCTACACCTACTGACACAACAGCAAGAGAAAGAACCTACCATTTTGACATGAGAGTTATATCAGTAATTTTTGTAACTTCCATAAGTAAAATCGACTTATGGATACCCATAACTTACACCTCTACTTCGTCCACTGAAATTGTTGATGCAACTGTACAGCGTGGTGATTAGACTACTTAGCCAAGGAAGTTATCAGCCATGTACGCTTTTTCTAATCAAAAGAAACAAGCCTTGCGAGCTTACATATTTTGAAATGAAGAAGTGTATTAGGCTGATAACTTCGTTGGTTTAACAGTTTAACAATCGCGTCGTGTTGCATGCATAAATTTCAGTGGAAATGTTAATACACACCTTGTTAAAAGAAACTTTCTTGGTGAAGAGAATGAACTCTGCCAGAACAATTGTTGGAGTGACAGCAATTTTAGCCATCTGATAAAACCCGACGCTGAAAAGTAAAGGATGCCAGGTAGACAATGTCACATTGCAAGTCAATATGCACTACTAAAAACATACTTACAACAAGAAAGGCGTATGTATATTACCTGTTATGTTTTAAACTGATATTAGCAAGGCCTGTAGAGAAAGACATAACTGCTCCCAAAGCAAAGAGTGAAGAGAAAGGCGTAGATTTTGAAGGAGGAG
Source organism: Papaver nudicaule (assembly GCA_023529015.1). NCBI lineage: Eukaryota > Viridiplantae > Streptophyta > Magnoliopsida > Ranunculales > Papaveraceae > Papaver > Papaver nudicaule. The sequence continues at coordinate 4,553 of JAJJMA010162446.1, read as the reverse complement.
AAACTGGCAACAATGACAATGCCTTGAAGATAGCGAGAAGAAACCACGCAGAGGTGTAATGGATTAATGTCAGGAATATTGGATAATTGAAACCAACCTTCCCCATCACCTGTTGAACACGCACGATTCATTAGCCATTAGAAAGAGCGTCAAAACGGGACGCTATCCTCTCATCTGTAATGTGGAAGTAGATACAAACCAATTTGTTTGCCATGATTATTGCAACGGAAACCACAAAATTGAAGGTCAGCGTCACGGAAGGTCCACATAACCTCTGCTGTTGACGCTTAGCTCCTTCCGAAGTCCGTAAATCATTGAAAAGGGAAGACCGTAGTTCCTCCAATGCCCGGCCTAGTAATGTAAACAAGATTAAACAAAATAAGCTCGAATGACAACTTTCCCTAGACTACTGAATAATCAAATGTCCAAGAACATAGTTCCCATTTTGGTAATTCAGTCTACAGGCAAACCTAAACATAGTGGTAATTCATGGTCTACAACATATTCCAACATAAAGAATGAATCGTAGATAGCAATCAATCAATGAAACTAATTAGAACCCATTTTGTAGTTATTCCCCGAAACATAAATCAAACGGAATCAGCAGTTTTTTCCGCATGACATTCATGAAACAGAAACAGAAACAAAAAAGGATCCCATACGTCGCGCTGCGACGTCAATTTTGATGTCGCACTGCGACATCAAAATAATTTCCTCCCATAAACATGTAAATCTAATAGGTAACAAAAACATGGAAAATGCAATGCAGCAATGGAGATGATGAGATTACCTGCTTCACCAGCATCACTATCTTTCCTCTTGATGATAAACCTTCTGGTTCCATCTTTACCCAATAAGTAATCTAAGAATCTCCCCATTTTCACAGAACGGAAACATTACTTCATTAAATACATAGTATCAAACTTATTTTTGTTGTTTGCTTGCAAATACAAATATACGTACCCCAGAAATCTAAAACACTTGTAGAAGAATATATAAAAGAGTATTTAAAGAGAAATAAAATAGTGGTAATTCAGTAGTAATTACTGGTACTTTGTTGATTGGATTCAAACTGAAAACCTTAATAATAACAAACCCAAAATACAGAAAAAGCCTTGTATTGTGGTAGTTCAAAATTCTATAATAATATTTGGTAGCTAGATCCGGATTTGTTTAACTAACTTACAATTTCATTTTTTCCTTTCTGTTTTGTTTGACCCTACCATTTTAACTGTTTTCGTGCTAAACTGCACCCACATTATGTATATGGGCAGTCTCACACTCTGCTTACCCCTTATAGAAGGGGTTGAATACGATGTGTCCCGCCAGTGGTCCAATACTAACAACCCCATTAAATTGATGAGTTCATTGATTGATGAGGTTGAGACCACCGTAGCCAGGTTTGCTGTATCCCCCAAGTGTTAACCGGGAGCTATTCCTTTGTAAAGCCTCATGGATTAGCATACTTGCATTTATTTGTCTTAGTAGTACTCACCCAACCCCTAACACTAACTCAATGTCTAACAACATGACCGCATGAGCTTGTAAAACTGGAGTACAAGTAATTGAATGTAAGTTTATGTAGTGTTAGCTTTAGGATAGTTTTCAAGAGTATCGATCATTAAGCAACAAACAAAAGAGAGGGTAGAATCAGAAGGTTAAATGTCACTAATCGATATCGGATAAGATCCTATCGTCGAACAGTTGGTAGTATGACCTATTCTGTGTGGAAGGTACGACTTTGGATATCCTGTCAACTAGCTAGCAACTACCGAAATTGGTTAAGATGTCAAAAGTCAAAACATATACCGTATTTTCGTTTTATTAGGACTAACTAAATTATGGATTTAGTTATTAATAACTAAACTAAAGTGGGAGTGTGTGCACTAAATTAACCAAGTCAAGGGAATCAAGAAGGAGGGATCTCTTTGATTACTTTTGGGTAACAACATAAAACGTAAATCCCAAAATAAAATTAAGCATTATATATTTATTGGCGGCATTGACGATGTTGGATCGTGTACCCCGAAACAGCACTTAGTTCCAGGAAAAAAGAAGAATATTATTATGCGGTGAGCGTGGATCGAACACGCGACCTTCAGATCTTCAGTCTGACGCTCTCCCAACTAAGCTATCCCCGCAGATGTGATCATATGCATGACTAGAACTATTCCTAGTTTTAATTGAACATCATTAACAGTATGCTGGAGAAGTAGAACTAAAAAGGATGAAACACTAAATACATAAATTGTTTGTTTCAAAAAAAAAAAAACAAAACTAAATACATAAATTGTTGTTCTCTACTTCAAGGTTCTCGGATTCTTTTAGATAATTCTTTCATCATTTCCCAATAAATTGGCGAGTACAACAAGTTAAACATATATTGAATATACTTGAAGCCCTACTAAGGGCAATTCCTATGGATGTTGCAAAGAAATTAGGTTTACCCGTCCAGGTGAAGTGGCAAATCACTTTTCCCACTATGGTAAAATTGTGTGGCGGCATAACTTATGCTTCTCGGCGCAAGTTGTACCGCTAATTTCTAACGGTCGTATATGTTCGTCCGCTATAAATAGCAAAGGAATTCTCATGAAACATCACTTCAACTCACACACCCATCACTTCTCTCTCAAAATCCGAAATCTTCTTCCACAACCCATTGATTTCTTTCACACTCCTTTAGTTTCTTTTTCAAAAATCTTTTTGCTTCATCAAAAATTGATTAATTTCACATGGGGAGTCCACAATATATTCTAAAGTGGAGTCATTTCTGTTATGTCGACGATCAAGATGAATGTATTTGTAGAATTTATCTGTTTTTACACAATGATCCTACTAAGAATAAACACCCATATCGGAGGTCCGAATTCTGACAAAAATTATTTGACATGTATGAAGCAGAATATGGAGACCAGAGAAGTCGCTCTGCCGATAGGTTGCGAAAACGTTGGTGGAAAATCAACCAGCGCATCAGCTGTTTTGTGCTTTTAGTCATGAAATTAAAGACATAAAATATACCCTGTGAAACTGATGTTGGCTAACAAGAGCGCAACAAGAATGACGTAGAGAGAAGGGAGAAGATTTTGATTTCATGCACTGTTAGACTGTCTTGCAACAAAGAGACGGCTTCAACCCTTTTTCACCTCAGGTACAAGATCAATAAGCCCAAGATTGTAAAATTTCAAAAAATATGGGTATAATAAGTTTGAAAATGCATTTTTTTAAAAAAGAAATTAGCTTTTCATTCATAAATTTATTCTTACATAGTAGTGCATTTCAAACAACTAATTTTTTATTTTTTTGAATATGAAAGGTTATATTAAAGGTTGGACCGAAGCCCACTACCTACAAGCCCAGGTAGCTAGGCAAAGAAATAAAGAAAAAGGTTATGACATAAGGTTTATGACATTCGATATGGCTTAAAGCTTTCTTTTCTTCTCGGTTTCTAAGTGATATAAGATTTTTCCTAAAACCTACGAGTTGGATAATAACAGTTTATAATGTTGTCTCTATAGTATTACGAGATTGAATCCATCATAGTATTGTATCCCGACTTACCTTGTCTGACTCTGTCAGATTGTTGGTACATATTCATATGTACTAAAGTAATCGAGATCGTGACTCACAATACTTATGTTGTGTAGACTCGACATACCGCTTTTATGAGTTCGAATACTACATTGTTGTTTGGCTCTGATTTCTAGAGTTCAAAATCATGCATTTGATTTTCGACATATGAACATCTAGAATGCCATATCACTTTTAGATTTCAAAACCATATTCCTGTTTTCTTATCTTATGGACTTTAGAGTTCGAAACCTCAATGTAGGTTTTGGTAAAATTAACTTTAATGTTCGAAACCATAATTTGGTTTTTAGTTCATGAGCTATTGTGTCCGAAATTTAAATTTAAGTTTTGACAATAAGAAAACTTGAGTTCGAAAGTATGTTTGTTGGCTAACAGTGACTTGAGAATCGAGACCAATGAGTCTTGACCATGTGAGTTCTAAAAGGTGTATAATTAAGACTCTGGGGTTTCCTAAAGGTTTATGTGAACCGAGAAATATAGCATGTGCGTCAAGGATAAAAAGGTGTGGTGCTGAAACGTCTTTTGACCACATGGACTATCAAGTTCGACACCAAACATTTTGTTACGAATATAATATGTGTTTCTTATTTCAAAACCTTAATCTGGTTTTGTTAAAACAAAATCTAAAGTTCGAAATCAAGCTTTGATTTCGCTAGATTTGGAAACCTTAATTTGGTTTCAGTCATATATAAACTCTTGGATCCGAAACCTAACTTTGGTTTCTGCTAAACAAGATGTATAGTTCGAAACCTAAATACTGGTTATCTCAGAAAACGTATTTCGAAGTTCAAACTCTATCATTTTGATTTGTGCTTCAACGAATTAATGAGTTTGATATCTTTAATGTACAACTAAGTTTGTTTGAGTCATCATCAGAAATATGGTTTATCGCTCTAGCTAGTTGACACATGATTTCTGATCAATACTGTAAGTGATTAAATCGTCGTATTTACACACTACATGAT
>JAJJMA010162439.1:0-10620 GCA_023529015.1 Papaver nudicaule | reverse complement strand
ACTCCGGCAATCATAGTGGGAATGAATCAGATGAAGAGATATCTTTGATAACTCGCCAGTTTAGAGATCTTCTAAAGAAGAGAGGTAAACGGTTCATCAAGAATGCCCCACCATCAACTCCTAAGCCTCATGATAGAGTCCCACCTAAAGAGGGGAACAAAAGGGGAGATGATGATGATATGCCACAGTGCTATAAATGCAAAGGCTTTGGCCACTAGGCTGAAAAATGTCCCAATCTGAGGAAATATACTGGAGGGAAAGCCTTTGCTGCTTCACTTGACGATTCATCTGATGTTTACTACTCAGCTGATGAAGAAAGTGAAATAGCCTTCTTTGCAGAATGTGTCAACTCTGATAATGCGGGTGACTCCAAATCAGAACTAAATACATGTCCCATCCCCACGGACACTATTTCTAGTGAAACATAAAGCAAAGAAGTAATCATTCCTTTAAAACATAAGCAACGTCTTCTTAGATGCAACTATTGTGCTAAAAAGGGACATGATTACAAGCAGTGCCATGTTTACAGACGTAAAGTCAAGCATGCTAACAAACTGCAAAAGAAAGTGGCCAGACTTATGAATGTTATTCGAATCTTTGAAGCTGCCAATAACAAGGAAGCCAATAAAGATCGAAATCACTCTAACTCCTTAAGGGCAATACAAGGAGCGGAGAAATTCAAAAGAGTCAGAACTAAGAAAGGCAAACTTAGTTCGGAAAAAGATTCAATACCATACAAAGAGCATAATCATGCTCTACCTTCCTCGCACTAAGTGCTAGAAGGACTGACATCTCATCCACTGCCCCTTGGGATGAGAAGTCATAGTGTGGTCGGGCAATTGTCTTAGAGTCTTTTTCGTTTTCTGTATCTATTTGTGAGTAATTAATAACCCACAATTAAGCACCTTTTCACTGTCACTAGACAAAGAGTGTAATGTCGAGCCATGCTCCATGGAACTCATGATCACCAGGTGTTTTTACCTGGAAAAACAATGCACCGTCTCTGGGTACTTTCGTAGTGTTCGAGATCAAAGTCGAACAAGACGAGCCTAAACCAAGTCAATGGCCGTTCACGTCTTGCTTCGGTCACAGAGAGGATATAGGTTAATCTAGGGAGGGAAACAGCGAAGAAACTTGAGATCAGGTTGAGGATGTGTTTTGGGTGTGAGAGTTCAAGATTCCCGTCGTGAAGGTGACTGGAAATCTCCAAGGCTAGAAGTGTGTTGGGTTGCTCAGGTGTGTTTACTTCTGAGGCTCTGGTTTATTCAGGTGTTCTGAATATCTGGTTGTTTCTGGAAAGATGTTCTGCCTTGGAAGATAGAGGAGGCCTCTATTTATAGTTTTGAACTCACCCTGATCTCTTAACAGAGAAGGTGGAAGTCGTGGAAGAGTGGGGGAGTGGAGGACATGATTTGGTTTCTGTAACTGCTTGAGTTGTGTAGAACATGTCCACTCGCGCCATCTTCTCGTAACTGTCCACTATCTCCATCAGTTTCTTTCAACTGCCGTAGACCGCCAGACCAATACCCCTAAAGTTATCCCCCCGTGTGATGTTTTGATGTCTCGAGTGACACGCAGATATTGCGTAGTTGAGTTGAGTTGAGTCTGAGTAGAGTCGTATGACTAGGATGTCATGACCAACATGAGTGTGGTGTCTTCAGGACACGAGTAGTAGGTGTATAGGAGTGGCCTTGGCTGTTGGCCAAGGCCAGTAATTCATAGTACCATTGACTTATGGCGCCATAGCCCAAGGGGATACGACCTTGGCCAAAGGCCAAGGCCAACTTCCCAAAGCGCTTGTTTAGCGCTAACCCTGTTATCATGGTGCCATGGCTCATGGCACCACGGCCTTGGCCTTTGGCCAAGGCTATTTTCTCGTGAACCCATGGTGGCTCATGGTTCATGGTGCCATGCTATATGGCGTTATGACTTTGGCATTTGGCCAAGGTCAACTTTGTTGCAGCTGGTGCGTGCTGGCTATGCCATGGTTATGGTGTGCGTGCTTACGCTACAACATACTTGAAGTCATGGCGTGTTTATCCATGGTATGTTAGACCATCCTGAGTTTGGGATGAGGTCTGCTTAAGCCTTTTTAGGCTGTTGTGTGCTTCTCAGGGAGCTCTGGACAGGCCTAGAACTTCGATATTCCTGAGGCTTTCATTAAGACTCGAATGTTGAGTCGTATTAAGAGGAAATCCATAAGGATGCATCTCTGTTAACTCTTCACCATGTACCATATAGTGATCTGGTTCTGATGCCGAGGAATTCGAGGCGATGTCGACATGAAGCAGATTAATTGGTTTAATGTGCTGGTGAGATTATAAGTACTGCACTATGATATCATCCTCTCCACCGGGGGTTATAAGAGAGAACTCATAGAGAGTTTATTCAGCTCGTAGAATGGGTTGCATTCTGAGCTATAGATATGTGCCTGAATAGGTAATTGCCTTTAGGTTAGGCATGGTTAGAGAGTGGTTTTACAATTTTGTCCCTCTCTCATTTTTCACCATCTACAGAAAGTCCCCTGGTTAGTGTGGAACAATAATGTTTCATACTAAGCAGTCGGATGGTGATGGCAACCTTAAGAGTCTTAGTCTCTTTTGGTTTCCCTCTTTTAACAAAGGTGTGCAAAGGACTAGGTCTTGGTGTTAAGGACCTTAACAGTCGAGAGCAAGTATGCGTGTTAAGAGAGAGTTATTAATTTTTTTTTTATTATATATATATATATATTTTTTTTTTTTATTATTATATATATATTTTTATTATTTTTAGAGACATGTGCGTGTGTGAGAGAATGAGAGGGGCGTCAATGGCGCCACGGGATGTGGCGTGGACGTGGCCATTGCGCCTCGAAATCCACGCCTCCCTTTTGCGCTCTTTTTTTTTTTTTTTTTTTTTTACGTGATCCTTGGGATCCGGGGCCCTCAGGAGGGGGGTGGGCCCCCCCCCCCCCCCCCCCCCCCCCCCCTTTTTATTCAAGAGTTTTATTGGGACTAGGATTCCCATAATTATGTGTATATATATATACATGTCTAGGTTGAGTTCTCAACAAAGAAGGAAAAACAGAGACAGGTTTCTCAGAGCAATATTTCTTTTCTTTCTCTCTGATTCACTCCCCCCTTTTTATATCTGTATTTGCGATCTCACTCATCATGTCATCAAGCGGAGCTACAACACAGAATAACAAGGTAACCTAGGGTTTTTAGATGACCTAGTTTTTTTTTTTTAGGGTCGTATATATGCATATATATATTAGACGGGATAATTGGGTGTAGGGCGCCACAAAGTGTGGCATGAGTTGGACAACACGGCCTTGGCCATTTGGCCAAGGCCAAAAAGGTGGCGCCATGAGTACGGCACCGTGCATACCCTGCGTACACATTATTTATTATTTTTAAAAAAAAAAATGTGGGCATACATACGCTCCTCCGTGAGGGAGGGGTAAGTTAATGGCGCCACATGTTTTGGCGCCATGACTTTGGAACGACTACGGCCTTGGCCTAAGGGCCAAGGCCAACTTGGTGGCGCCATGCATGTGACACCGTTCATGCTCGCGTGCAGACATTTTTTTATATATATGTATATATCGGGTTGTATATGTACCCTGATAAGCGTGCATGCATGGCTACTCGTGTTATTAGAAAATACGAGCAGTAGTGACTTACTTGGAATCGTTTGCATGCTGTAGAGAAAACGAGACGGTGGCGCCATTCCCGTGCTTCCTGTTACTGGGACGCCTAGCTCTGGGGACAAGTTCTTTGAGGCGTATAAAGAGATTGGCAGGAGGACCACTCCACTTGTGATTCGGGCCAACCCTGGGGCTCGCTTCGCTCCAAGGTACAACAATAAGACCAAGTCTCCGTCATCAGTTGTTGTGCCTGGTGAGATCATCAGGTTCTCCTTGCAACGAGGTGAATATAAGGCTTCCTCTATTGACTTCTGTTCTCCTAGAGCTCCTCTGGACCAGTGGATCCCTTGGTTGGACTCCATGCTGAACGACAAGAAGGTGTATAATATCTTAGAAGAAGTCGGGATTGCACATGCGGTGAGGGCGTCCGGAAAGCTGAAGGTACATGTAGACGTTGATGGCATCGTTGCTTTCGTCTCCCGCTGATGTGGATCCACAAATACTGTCGTTGCGGGCTTTGGAGAGATCGTCATTTCTCTGGAGGCAGTATCATCTTTGTACCATCTTCCAGTACTCGGGATACTTCCGAGGGACTATCCGGGACTCCCTTGTGATGTCGTGGTTGATGAAATAAATGCGAAGATTAGAGATCTTTATTTGCCAAATGCTTCTGTTGATGAGAATTACACCAGGTGGATTCATCATTGGTACTCGTCTGGAGGTAGGAGTGACGCTCTTAGTAAAACCAAGGTTATAGAAGCGTTCCTCACACTCTGGTTGTCACGGGACATATTGAGGACGATCCTGTCGGGACACTGAAGCCTTGTGTCGTTCCGTACGCTGTTCGGCCGGCGCAGGGTACACCTTTGCCAATTGGTAGTTTATTCCTCGGGCCCCAATACGCGCATCTGAGTGCTTTGGCCAAGAGTATGTCTAGCTCTTCCACGGGTCGTATTTCGTCGTTCATCGACCTCCCATTTCTTCAGGCTTTCTTGTGGGAACACTATGTGAACTACGCCCCACGGGGTGGTCTCCCTTCGGATTCGCTGGAGCACGTCAGGATCATGTAGTGGAGTGACAAACAACCTAAGGACTCGGTAAAGTTGATAGATTTTCTGGACAGGGATGAGTGCATCTGTTTTGATCCATGGTGTAACATTCCTGATGATAGAGTCTTTCTACTCGAGGTTGCTGCAGAGCCTGAGGAGGTTCTTTTGCGTTTTGGCTCTCGCGGTGTCACTAACATCGAGTACGATGGGCAGCAGGCGTTCATGTGCAGTAGTGTCTCGGGTTTCATCTTTGGCTTCTATCAGGGTAGGTTGGTGAGGCAGACGTACAACATTGACAGGGCGGCGCGATTCATGGGATTCGACCAGGACGTGCCTTTGGATCGTTCCCTCCCTCCGTCCAAAGATGATTTACGCGAATACTTAGACCCCACTCAGGATCCTGGGAGGAGAGTCATCTTCTTGGTTGCCGATAGACTGACGAGGGTCACTCCCGAATTCAATCTGTTCTGGGATTACACCCTGACAGTCCTAGGTAATTTTGTGAAGAAGTTGAACACGAACGATAGACCCACTTTCGCTCTGACACCCCAGGTAAAATCTTTTTTTTTTTGTTCATGCATGCGTTTTCGTTTACCTTGCCTAGATTAATCGAGATTATCTCCTCTGGTGACAGATGGCACCTCCTCCAGTCGTTCAACCTAAGAAGATGATGAAGTGTAATAGGATTGGGTTACCCGAGGGACGCTTCGTTGGTCCTTCCTCAGCGATGAATTCATATCCCTCTCCATCTCAGGTGAGCCATTCACGTTCTGGTGGGGTTTCTCGTTCTATATAGATGTGTCCCCTCTAGTTGATCCTCTTTCACCGACTTTGCAGGGTTCAGCATCGAAGGAGTGTGAAGATGCCACAGAGTCCCCAGTTGTTGTCGTCGAGACGAGAGATGAGCCAGGGGAGTCTATTGGTGTTGGTCCTCGTGTTTCTTCCCTCCAGGCTGATGGTCGTGAGTTTTCTCAGGTAAGTCCTATTGCTTCTTTACGTCTTTGTCAGCCGTGCTTCTCCTTTGGGTTTTGTCTCTGCGCCATTAGTGAGTAGTCGACTAACCATTCGAGGTCTTGTGTCCGTAGGAGCAGGAGAATGAGGGTCGCGTTGAGGGTGCTACTGTCTCGGAGATCGCGGGAACACTAAAGAGTGGGGAAAGCTTGAGTGACGACGTGGGGACAACTGTTCCCGGGGTTGTTGGCGAAGTCATTCCGGAGGATTCGGGAGTTGCTTTGACCGATGTCAAAGGCTTGTGTCAGCAATACTGGCGTTTAAACCAAACTGTTGACGTATGGTGTAACTGTCCTCTTCAGTTTACCATACACAAGATGACTTCCTTCGGATTGTTAAATCCAGGTCATACGGAAATCTACTTCTTGAATCGGGGCTGACAAGCAAACCAAGTAAGCAATGCCCAATCCGAATCTACCTCAGTTATACACGAAGAACCACTTAAGGAACTTGTATAACCGGAGCTAACTAGGTCTTACAACACCGAGTGCAGCCGTGCGTTGCTACCTTTCCAACCTTGTTGAGTAACGTATCAGTTCTTGAATAGCCGTATATCAGAAGAGACGGACTTTAGAATAGACAAGAACGTGATCAGGTTACCAAGGTTACAGGTTAATCCGATTTCAAACAAAGATGGTTTCAATCTCCTACCTGTGCTTCCCAACTCTCTAAGGAAGTCTTTATAGTCGTAGGGAGTTCCCAAAGGAGCTGCAACCTATAGAGGATGACTATACCACAACAAGCATTCACCGAAGTGAAAAGAGTTTACGTTATCTTCCCTAAGGACCTTCACGTATGCTTGATGCTTGCGGTATCTGTCCGTAGACACCTCTATTTATAGTACTCAATAAGATAGGTTGCTTAGGAATAAAGCAATCAATTACTTGTCCCACAAGTTAGGGAAACCCTAAACTTGGTAACCAAGTAATAAGAGATTAATCTCAATTGGAATTCTTTTTAGAATTATCTGCCAAGTGTTTTGTTAGCTCTAAAACACTTCAAGATAGAATCCAACAGACCAGAGATAATCTTATCTTATTGACTCATTGAGGATCGTTACACTACGCCAAATCGACCCATGTGCAACGGATATATCCGTTGCACAGATTTTGTGCCACGCTTATTTCCGTTTCAAAAGTGGCGTTGCACATGTGCGCAACGGATTGTGCAACGGATATATCCGTTGCACAATTAATTTGTGCCACGGATATATCCGTTGCACAAATTGTTTTCATCCGTTGCACAGAGCTAATTTGTGCCACGGTTATTTTATTTTGAGCAACGAATATATCCGTTGCAATTTTTTTAATAGGAATTAAAAAAAATATAATAATAACAAAATTTGTATTACAAAATTTGTTATTTCAAAATTCCTGTAATACAAATAATATAGACCCTGACTTGATGATATTCCACATTGTTACTGATCATCACATCATTTTACAACATTCCAAAAGTTAGTTTGAATATACATAAATCCCAAAACATAAAGAAATGGCTACAAAGCTATTGATGAGAATAACCTTAGTTCTCACATTTGACAATCGTTATGATTATTTGATCATTTGACAACCTATTAGAACAATGAGCAAGTCTCAGGATCTCTTGTAATAACTTCAAGAATAATCTTCAGTAATGATTACTATATACAAGTAGTACCTTGAAAGATGCTGCTTGTCAGCCTTACGGTGGTAAGCTCTAAGTTTTGCAACCAATTCAGTGGCATCCTTAGCAGCAGTTTACAGAAAGAACCTACAGCAGTAAATAACCCAAATCACTATTACCACCCATTTCAGTAACAAAGGACAAACAGAAGGCACAAATAGACTGAGAAATCAACCTTTGGAATGATCAAAAGAGCTAAGGAGTAAAACATATACCTATTGAGAACTAGACTTCTTTTCCTATTGCCAATCCAAGCCTCCGTATGCTCCAAAATATAACAGTATGTGACCTGTTAAAAGAAGAAAATGCTGTCAAGACATATAACAAATCTACTAATCATAACATACCACCAAACACTTATTATAGTTATACTCCGTATTATGTAACCAGTAACATACCACCAAACACTTTTCATCGACAAATCTCATACCTGCCTATCTATGCGATCCTCAATACCATCAGAATGTTGTGCCCAATCCATCCATCAACATTGACCCGATAAGCTTCATTGAGCGACAGAAAGGATGCAAAGAAATACTGCCAAAATATAGAGTAGACATTGATCGATTAGGACCAGTTCCTAACTTATTTGTATGAACTGTTGCAGATACATTAACACTCTAAAGATAGGTCCTATAATAACATGCTGTGAACCCAGAATTTGTTACTGCGGTATATACTGGAAATCATTCTACAAAATGTAACTACTGTGTGCAAATAAAAATGACAAATAAATAAAATACCCTTTTTCCTCCAGCAATTATTTCAATGGCATTAGGAAATATCGTTGTTGTCTTTGTCTTGCGGATACACTTCATAATGAATACACGTTTCAAATTTCCAGCTCAATATATAGAATCTTGGAATGCACCATTATTTTATCTACAACTGCTTCCATATCCTGCAAGATTCCAATATTTGAGTCACAACGGACAACAAAAACGACATTTCAAGGTTTAACTTTTAATGGCTACACCTAGATAACTGAATAAGTAACAAAAGGTAACCTTTAACCAGGACTGATACAAATGACGGTAAACTGTCATCCAAAAAGAGATTGTATAAGCATACTCTGTCATACCCAGATTCCAAAAATTTCACAACCGCTCATGTTATTAGGATTACTTACTTGGTAGGTTTTACCATTGACTTTGAAAGTATAAACTGTATACCAAGCAAACTACTTAAAACTACCATTTCACAAATATTTATTTTACATTGTCTGTATCTAGCAGTGACATGCATAAATTCCATAATTAGTTGCAGAGACCAAGCACCACAGCTATACATACTGATAATTTGTCAGCTCAACACTACTACACTGTGGTAACAGAATTTGGAAAGATAAATTCCTCGCAGCAGAATGAAACTAAACATAATTTGGTTATTTGATTTCATTAATAGAGCTTCAAGGATGTAGTTCAACCAAATGTTTCTTGCTCTATGTTGAGTGTGATTTCTTACCAGGTATGCTAGACATCACCTTCTGTTGAGAAACACTTTAATGGTCTCTGTTGGTTCATGTTTTTTATTTCTATATCATATGATTCTGTGTATACTATATACTTTATAGTTCTATCATATCTATCATGCTATATAAAGATAATTTGCAGCTAACAAGCATATAACGCGAATCGCGAAACAATTCAATTTACAAGAAAAGTACTCACTGTATCAAAGGTAATTTCAACACAAGAAAAGAAACATACCTCCCATGATGCTAGGCTTTTCATGTAAGAAGGAACATTATTCTCATAGCATCCTTCGATATTTTTATAAGAGTGGCAGATCCTCCTCCAATTGACTTGGGTTTATCTTCCAGTTCCCCTAAATTCACGTAAACAATAACAATCAAATCCTCGAGAAATAGAGTTGGACTATAAAGACTGAGAGTATAAGAGGAATACTGTTTCACACCTCCTGCCTTGTCCTATACAATTGTAGGTTCATGCTGCCCTTTTGCACCAAACAGCTCAGCATCATTAAAGCTTTAAAAAATGGAAGAAGCAGAACCAGAAAATCATTGAACATCGAACATCAAACATGTTTGGTGAACTTACTTTATTGGCTTTCTTCAAATACCCAGGAGTAGACGGTGAAAACTGCCAAAAAATCACAAAATCACAAATTCAAAATCAAACAAAAATCATCCAAAATTACAAGAAAGTAAACCATGAAATTGAACTATATTAATACGAATTTGAAGGAAACAAGTTTGTGAAACCTGAAAGAGAGTAATACAGACTTACATCGAAAATAAACTAACACCCAAGTCTTAATTTGAACAACATATCAAATCTATTTAACACCCAAATCTCACGGACAAACAACTGATTTGTTAAAAACCATTCCTCCTTCAGCATCAGAAAGCTGATTTGCTTACCAATCTCGATTTCAATTTCATAATCTTCTTCGATTTCTAGGGTTTTTATTTAGATAATTCCAAAACCTAAAATCAAAATCAAACATACCAAAATCAAAACTAAACAAAACCTACAATCATAATACTAAATCAAAGAAAAACCCTAAGGAAATCTTAACAAAAAAACAAGAAATCAAAAGTGGAAAATTAGGTTTTTGATTTTATCATACCTCAACAGCGAGATACTCAAGAACAACAGCAAGATTAACAGGACCACCAGAACCAACACGTTGTGCATATAGATCTCTAAGAAGAATCAGAAAAAAATGATAGATTTGTTTCTAGGGTTTTCGTTTTTTTTTTCTGCTGCGGGAGAAGAGTTCTGAAAATGAGAAAAAAAAAAGATAAAAGGATTAAATGGAATACAATGTTTTTCACTGACAATTATACCCTCATTCATTTAATTTAAGTACCCGTGGTTTCCTTTTTTTTTTAATTTCGTTTAGTAATACACACATGTGTCACGGATATATCATTTTGTGCAACGGATATATCCGTTGCACATGAAAAAATGGAAGTGTTGCACAATGCAGGATCTGGCGTAGTGTTAGATGGAACACAAAAGGTCTTTATGTTTTACACAAGTCCATCTAAGAGATAAAGGAGTTTTGGAATTTGACTCAGGGTGAAATTCTAGGAGAATATTCACTAAATCCGACACCAGTAAGACAGCTACCGTCAGGTTCACGTACTGGTACGTGAACAAAATAGCTATCTCGAACTCAGGGAATTTCCGAGTGTCTGGTACGCAAACCGGTTCGTGAACCGTGCGCCTGTCAGATTTCGTCAAATCTGGATTCCGCTGGAAGTACTGGGCTGAGCCAGAACTTAGACGTGAGAACGTC
>JAJJMA010162428.1:0-10423 GCA_023529015.1 Papaver nudicaule | reverse complement strand
GAATGGATGCAATCCTTTGATTCTTCTGAGAAGGCTTTTCATCCTTGTCAGATTTTGACTTCTTCTTCTTCTTCTTCTTGAACCAGGGTTTCTTTCCTTTGTTTTTGGCTGTTTTCAAAGGATCATCTGGTTTCATGGTACCCTTGTCAGTTGACTTAAGATCCTTGCCTTGAGAAGTAATATCAAGGATTTCTACCGTGTTGAAAAGTTTAGAATGAAATAAGAATAGACTTCTGATTTCCTTATAAACAGTTCTTTCAAGAATTTTCGAATAGATAAGGATTACATTAACTGCCAGATACGATAAAGATTTAACCTAATATCGATCTAAAGCGGCGGGACGGTTCGAGAACCGTGTACGCGTAATTTTTTGTTCTTTCATTGACAAGTCTCTCTTTCAGAGATACCCATAAACAATTTGAACCTTTCGTTTAGACAATCTGATCCTCGGTGATCATGAGTTCCATGGAGCAAGGCTCGACATTACACTCTTTGTCTAGTGACAATGAAAAGGTGCTTAATTGTGGGTTATCAATTACTTACAAAAAAGATACAGAAAACGAAAAAAACTCTAGGACTTGCCCGACCACATTATGACTTCTCATCCCAAGGGGCAGTGGATGAGATATCAATCCTTCTTGCACTTAGTGCGAAGAAGGTAGAGCATGATTATGCTCTTGAGGTGGTATTTAGTCTTTTTCCGAACTAAGTTTGCCTTTCTTAGTTCTGGCTCTCTTGAATTTCTCTGCTCCTTGTGTTGCCCTTAAGGAGTTAGAGTGATTTCGATCTTTATTGGCTGCTTCAAAGATTCGAATAACATTCATGAGTCTGGCCGCTTTCCTTTGCAGTTTATTAGCATGCTTGACTTTACGTCTGTATACATGGCACTGCTTGTAATCATGTCCCTTTTTAGCACAGTAACTGCACTTAACAAGGCGTTGCTTGTGTAATATAGGGATGATTACCTCTTTGCAAGATATGTCACTAGAGATTGTGTCCATGGGGGTGGGACATGTTTCTAGTTCTGATTTGGAATCACCCATATTATCAGACTTGACACATTCTGCAATTAGAGCTATTTCACTTTCTTCATCAGTTGAGTAATAAACATCAGATGAATCATCAAGTGAGCCTGCAAAGGCTTTCCCTCCGGTATAGTTTCTCCGATTGGGACATTCCTCAGCCAAGTGGCCGAAACCTTTGCATTTATAGCATTGTGGCATATCATCATCATCTCCCCTTTTGTTCCCTTCTTTAGGTGGGACTCTATCATGAGGCTTAGGAGTTGATGGTGGGACATTCTTGATGAAACGTTTACCTCTCTTCTTTAGAAGATCTCTAAACTGACGAGTTATCAAAGATATCTCTTCATCAGATTCATTCCCACTATGATTGCCGGAGTTGGTGTTCGAAGTACACTCTTCGTTTACAAGTTTCCTTATTTTTCCAGTAGCTCTAAGCCCAATGTTCTTAGGGTTACTGTGCTCATGATCGAAGATTTTTAGCTTTGCAACAAGGTCACTTTTTGTCATGTCTAAGCCGTGTACTTCTTGGATGGCATGTTTCTTGGATTCGTACCTTGAGGGTAATGACCTCAAAATTTTACTCACAATGTCCCTTTCCGGAATAGTTTTACCATAGGTGTGACAGGCATTTACTATCTCAGACAATTTGTGATTAAATTCCTCAAAGGTATCATCCTCAAGCATTCGAAGGTTTTCCCAGTCAGACATGAGATTTTGAAGTCTAGCTTTTTTCTCTGCTGTATTACCTTCGAATACGTTCTTTAATCTTTTCCAAGCCTCGTAAGAGGTTTCACATGTAGCTATGTGATGAAAGAGATCAGGTGTAACTGCATGAATGATAGCATTAAGCCCATCATAGTTTTGCTTAGCGGCGAGTATTTCCACATCATCATAAACCGCTATGTCTTTGGGAACAGTTTTACCGTCAACTTCAACAGTTGGTGGTATATATTCCTTTACGACATAAACCCAAGTTTTGAAGTCTCGGGCTTGCAAAAACGAAGTCATTGCAGTCTTCCACCATAGGTAATTTGTGCCATCGAACTTTGGTGGTACGTTACAAGCTCTTACGCTTTGATCCATTACTCACAAGCCTAGATAAACACAGACAGTTACGTCTTTAATGTGTTCACCTGCTCTGATACCAACTGAAAAATGAGGGGTACCGAAATACTACCAACTTTTCGTTTTGGCTCGTGAGTCTTATGGTTTAAGTTTGGACGATCTCAAAAATCAATATCCAAACTCTAATAACTGGAGTTGTAATCTTGGGGATCAACTCGACAAAGTTGGGACTTTGGAGTTAAACTCTACAGTTATTGGATAACGTACTACTTGGTGCTTTAATTATATTATCAGAGATATAATGCGGAAAGTAAAAGCACACAAGACACCAGAGATTTTTTTAACGAGGAAACTGCCTTGTAGAAAAACCTCGGGACCTCGTCCAGATTGAACACCGCCCAGTACAAAATGACTACAAACACTAGCCTACTATAAGACTTCGGTCTGGGATGTAGCAGAGACAAACTCAAGCCCTCCAAGCGAATTGGCTACTGTCGCACTCCTTACGTCCCTAGATCCCCCACAGATCGTCACGCACTTGATTCCCCCAGCTGACGTCCTTTACAGGCCTAGGAGTTGCTTTGACCGCTGTCGAAGGCTTGTGTCAGCAATACTGGCTTTGCAACCTAATTGTTGACGTATGGTCTAACTGTCCTCTATCAGTTTACCACACACAAGTTGACTTCCTTCGGATTGTTAAATCCAGGTCATACGGAAATCTACTTCACAAATCGGGGCTGACAAGCAAACCGAGTAAGCTATGCCCAACTTATCTCTACCTCAGTTATACACGAAGAATCACTTAAGAAACTTGTATAACTGGAGCTAACTAGGTCTTACAACACCGAGTGCAGCCGTGCGTTGCTACCTTTCAACCTTGTTGAGTAACGTATCAATTCTTGAATAGCCGTATAGCAGAAGAGACGGACTATGGAATAGACAAGAACGTGATCAGGTTACCAAGGTTACAGGTTAATCCGATTTCAACCAAATATGGTCTCAATCTCCTACCTGTTGTAGATGGTGAAAAATGAGAGAGGGGCAAAATTGTCAAAACACTCTCGAAACCATGTCTTATTAAAGACAGTCGCCTATTCAGGCTCATCTTTATATCTCAGGGCGCAATCCGTTCCATGAAGCTAAACCCTCTATGAGCTCTCTCTTATAACTCCGGTGGGGAAGGTAATATCATAGAGCAGTATCAATGATCTCACCAACATATTAAACCCATCGATCAGCTCAGAGCCAGACCTCGCTTGATGGTACACGGTGAAAGATCAACAGAAACGTATCCTCATGGATTTCCTCTTAAAATACGACTCAATACACGAGTCTTGGTGCAAACCTCAGAAATATCGAAGCTCCAGGCCGGTCCAGAGCTCTCTGAGAAGCATACACCAGCCTAAAAGGGCCTAAGCGGACCCAATCCCAAATTCAGGGTGGTCTAGCGTACCATGGATAAGCATACCATGACTTCAAAACGGGTTGTAGCGTAAGCACGCAAACCACGACTAAGGCACAGGATGCCGCAAAACTAAGCTTGGCCAGATGCCAAAGCCATGGCGCCATATTCATGGCGCCACAAGATTATTCCTTGGCCATGGGCCATGGCGCCATATTCATGGCGCCACAAGATTATTCCTTGGCCATGGGCCATGGCGCCATATTCATGGCGCCACAAGAGTATTCCTTGGCCAAAAGGTCATGGTGCCATATTCATGGCGCCACAAGATTACTCTTTGGCCAAGAGGCCATGGCGCCATATTCATGGCGCCACAAGATACATGGCACGTCCAAAACACGGCCATGGACCATGGCGCCATATTCATGGCGCCACAAGATAGTTTGCCTTGGCCAAGAGGCCATGGCGCCATATTCATAGCGCCACAAGATACATGGCATGTCCAAAACACGGCCATGAGCCATGGCGCCATATTCATGGCGCCACAAGAGGTTCGCCTTGGCCAAAAGACCATGGCGGTATACCCACTCTTGGCCAAAATCATGGCCATAGCCACGCAATACTGCCTGGTTCAAAGCAACTACGCAACACTTAGTCATACGACTCTACTCAACTCAACTATGCAATATCCGCGTATCACTCACTCGAGACATCAAAACATCACACGGGGGGATAACTTTAGGGGTATTGGTCTGGCGGTCTACGGCAGTTGAAAGAAACTGATGGAGATAGTGGGCAGTTACGAGAAGATGGCACGAGTGGGCATGTTCCAGACAACTCAGGCAGTTACGGAAACCAACGCATGTCCTCCACTCCTCCACTCTTCCACGACGTCCACCTTCTCTGTCGAGAGATCAGGGTGAGTTCAAACTATAAATAGAGGCTTCCTCTATCTTCCAAGGCAGGAACATTCAGAACAACTGGAACACCGAGAAAACACACAGAGCCTCAGAGAAAAACGCCTGAGAATCTAAACTCGTTCTAGCCTTGGAGATTTCCAGTCGACTTCACGACGGAAATCTTGAACTCAAACACCCAAAAACTCACCTTCAACCTGATCTCAAGTTTCTTCGCTGTTTCCCTCCCTAGACCAACCTCTATCCTCTCTGTGACCGAAGCAAGGTGAGAACGGCCATCCTTGGTTTAGGCTTGCCTTGTTCGACTTTGATCTCCGAGCACTACGAAAGTACCCAGAGACGGTACACTTGTTTTTGCAGGTAAAAACAGTTGGCGACCACAGTGGGAGATCATTCTCTCGGTTCCAGAGAAGCTTGCTCAAAAGATGGTTGAACTAAGGTCGGGATCGGATACCAAGAACCCCAACTCTTCAACAGATGGTGTTGCAGCCCCCAACAAGACACCTACCAACCCACCTGCATCCAGAAATACGCCTAACGCCCCTGTTACCCTAGGTAATCCCTCTTCAACACCCGTCATCTCAGCTATCCCCATCACCCCAGTTACTCCTGATGCTCCAAACCACACCTCTGGCTAGAATTCTCCTTCCACAGCTGAGAACAACACTACCGCCGACAAAGGAAAAGGACTATCGGGAGCATTAACCATGGAGGAGTTAGCCAAACGACAGGATGCCCTCGCAGAAAGCCAAGTCAAGATGTTCGACACTCAGATAGGAATCCTGGATTGTCTCAAGGCCTTAACCTCGAAGCTGTCAAATTCGCCAGCCAAGGAGACCCCTGAAGCCGCTACCGCAGGTGCTCGCTCAACGGTTATCCACATCCGCGATGACGAAGCGCCTTCTCTCCCGGAAGATCCCCGAGGGCAACCTTCCCGCTATGTCACGGCAGACGACTTGGAAAAGCTGCTACGAAACCGGGAAAGAGACGTGATGTCACCCATCCACCAGCACCAGCCACCATACCCGCACGAAGTCCAGAGGACTGCCCTCCCCAAAGGCTACATGTCACCCACGTTCTCCTTATATGATGGGACAGGGAATGCACGCGAACACATCTCACGGTTCCTGGAGTCTCTAGGGGAACACGAGTACAACCATGTCTTGAGGCTCAAAGAATTTTCGAAGTCTCTTACTGGGAGAGCTTACACCTGGTATAACAATCTCGCTCCGAACAGCATTGGGACCTGGGGCGAGATGGTGAGCGCATCCTACCGCAAGTACTTCTTCGTATCTGAGCAGATAACGCTGTCCGACCTCGGAAGGATGTTCCAGAGGCCTAGCGAACACCCGAACGACTACGTCAAAAGATTCCGAATTCAAGCCCTTGATTGCCACGATCCGAACGTCACGGAACAGCAGTTAGTGGAGCTTTGTATCAACGGGATGATCCCTGTTTATCGAGCCCTCTTGGAGAACCTCCGCTTCCAGACCTTCTCCGAACTTCATGAAGCTGCAAAGAGATCCGCCACCACTGCACCCGCTCTGCTGGAAAGAGCTAAACCCCTCAGGAGTGAAGAAACTCGTGCCACTCGTGGTGACAGGAGGCTGGT
This sequence comes from Papaver nudicaule, assembly GCA_023529015.1. Lineage (NCBI taxonomy): Eukaryota > Viridiplantae > Streptophyta > Magnoliopsida > Ranunculales > Papaveraceae > Papaver > Papaver nudicaule. The sequence continues at coordinate 4,402 of JAJJMA010162428.1, read as the reverse complement.
TAACAAGCAGTACAACAACAACTTGCCATCCATGGGCGCAGTAAGCGAAGGAGGGAAGAGAAAATGAGGCGTCACCGAGGTAGCACACCCGAAACGCGCTAATTCGACTCCGGAAACCCCAAACAAGAAAACGAACCAAGGAGGGCCACAACAACCGGAGATGCGGAGGCAGAAGGCCAGATCAGAGGTACCGGATTACCCGTTCCCCATGGAGGAGGTACTTGAGCTACTAGACACTTGGATCCAGGACGGAGTAATCGCGCTTCCTACACCTCAACGACCTCCTACAGCTGAAGAAGTTGCAAGCCCCCGGTATTGTCGTTACCACCAAGTTACTACTCACTCTACCAGGGACTGCTTCACCCTTAAGCGGATTTTTCAAGCCAAGGTGGAGTCTGGAGAACTGCACCTGGGGAATGAAGGAGTATATCAAAACCCTCTGCCCGTTCGAGCATTCACACTCCCAGAACAACCAGTGAATAAGAGGGTAGAGGAGATAATGTACCAGCTGTATGAGACCCTCTGTCTCTCGAAACCACAGCGGAAAGATATGTTCACGGCACTCAACATGGTAGTAGCAGGGCAGCGCCTACCTTTCAAGGAAGTCCACAACCAGACGATACCCAAACAGGAGCCACAAGCCGAGATACAAGGCTGGGGACTCCTCAGAACCACTCGAGTATCTGATGCTGAATTCTCGAAGACACTCATCGACCCAAGATCCCCGGTGAACATCATCTCAGTTAAGACTCTCAGAGCCGCCAATATCCCACGAAGTCAAGCTGTCCGTGCCCCAACCATCATCAAGGGCCCTGACGGAGCCGAAGTACGGACTTACGGATGGATCGACCTCCCCGTCGAAATCGCCACGATCCCAACCATAGCGGAGTTCCACATTGTCAAGGGAGTAGTCGAAAGAGACATGGTACTGGGGCGCCCGTGGATCTACAACAACCAGGAGGCACTCCCCCTGGAGTTCATGAAACGGTTTGTACATGAGAGCAACGAAGCAGTAACCACGCCCGCGGAGCCCGCGGAAACCGACGGAAGCCCCCTCGACCAAGAAGGTATTTCGTCCACCTCTCTTGTATTTGACAACCCACATGCACCGAGTCGCTGGGGACTCGCCACTACCCGAAAGGAGAACCCGGGAAAACCCGTGATAGACATCGGCACCGCTATCAGAATCTTCATCAAAGCCCTTCAGGAGTCTGGAGTTGTGCGTGACAAGCTACGCAGCGACAAGATCCGAGGAGAAGGCGAACTCATCCCTTATACCGTCCCACTCGAAGCCCTAGAGACCATCCCGGGTTTCGGAGAATACGCAGGGCTGTTCAACCTCAAACAAGAGATTGGGGAGGACGCGAACACATATATGGAAAGGTTTAGCCAGAGGGTGAAGGAACTCTTTCCTGATCATGGTTCAACCCCCGCCATACCGGCTATAGGATCGAATTCAGTCTAGTAAGGTTTTCACCAAAAACCTTAAGGAAGGATGACATTAAGCCTTCTGTTTATTGTATTTTCATTCCTCCAAAGCGCATCATAGCGTGCAGTAGATAGGGTTTCCATAATTAGCAGATAGGATTTCCATTTTAGCAAAATTAATTAAGAAAAGCATTTTATTTCAATATCCCTTGAAAGACATAACCCAATCCAACCAACAGAAAATACCTACGAAAACTAGAAAAGGGGAGGAACCCCATGCTAATAAAAAATATAGCACGCCTAATCGAGAATATCATTCAAGACCCCGCTAGGTCCACCCTTGCAAGACAGCCTTAGTCGTTCCAGCTCCTTTTCCTCCTTCTGCAGCTCAGCCTTCAACTCTGCTACCTTCTTCTCTTTCTCCTGGAGGATCTCCAGAGACCCTTGAGCCTTAGCCTCTTCGAACCTATCTTGCAACCAGGCCACATTGAAACCCTTAGACTCAGCTACGACGATGGAATCCTCCCAATCTTGGACATCAAGTGGATCTGCGGAATTGATAGATTGGACAACCATCTCGGACACCCTCGACAGCAGAACATCAACTATAGACTCGGAGAGCAACCTCTGCTCCCTCTCATGGGCAATGTGGCCGAACCTCCTCCAAATACTAGTGTACAATGTCTCGTACTTACTTGCTACTGGGAAATTACCCACCAAGACGTACCCGGATCGAACTCGACTAACGGACGAAGGAAAGGCCGCCCCAGCACCAGGATAAGGAGACTCCACGTCCGCACCACCGGTAGCCGCCTCCACGGAATCAGAAACAACTTCCTCGGTAACCGCGGGAGGACTGGTACCCACGTCGTCTTCGGAAGTCTGTTCCTAAAGAATGGGCGTTCCTGGATCATCAGGAACAATTTCGTCGAGAGCTCCAGAGGTATTCGCGTTGTCTTCCAAGTCACCCTCACTCTCTAACGACTCCGCGTTCTCCGAGATGGCATCGACACGGCTCTCGCCCCCCTGTTCCTGTATAGACGATGTTGCAGTCAGATGGCATTGGTGATGCGAAAACAAATCTGAAAGAGGAAAGATCAACAAACCCCAACGAGCTCCACCTGAGTAAGCGTGCAGTCATGGACCTCGGTAAGAAGAGGAGAAGAACCCTCAACACCGGCACGAGTCAGCTCGTCCACCTCCCTACGCACCTCGGGACTCACATCGATGTCCACCTCCTTCCGCATCTCAAGGCTTACATCGATCGGATCATCTATCCCCTTTGTAACCCTCACATCATCAACTGGGGACTCCATGGAACCATCACACCCCTCCGGTATTGAACCCTACAGCAGACAAAGGAGGAAGATCAACCAAGGAAGAGTGGGTGTATATCCGTATAAGACAAAGGACTTCCACGAAGTAAAAGTTACTTACTCGAGATGGGAAGGGACACGAAATCGCCGCAAGGGAAGGAGCAATGAAACAACCCTCAGGTAATTCCATCCTGTGGCATTTAATCTTCTTCTTAGGTTGAATCAACGAAGGAGGCGCCATCTGCCACCAGGGGAAGGAATCTTGTTAAGATGAGCAGGATAAGCAAAGCGTGTACATTAACAAAAAAGAGGGAGACTACCTGAGGTGTTAGAGTAAAAGTATGCCTATCGCTCGCATTCAGCTTCTTCACAAAGTTGCCCAGAACCGTCAACGTATGATCCCAGAACAGGTTATACTCAGGAGTGACCTTCGATAACCTACCAGCCACCAAGAAGACGACTTTCCTCCCCGGATCCTGGGTAGGGTCTAAATACGTACGCAAGTCATCCCCAGGTGGCGGGAGAGAACGTTCAAAAGGCACGTCCTGGTCAAATCCCATAAATCGCGCCGCTCTATCAATGTTATATGTCTGCCTCACCAGTATTCCCTGATAGAAGCCGAAGATGAAGCCGGAAACGCTGCTGCACATGAACACCTGCTGCCCGTAGTGAGCGAAGTTATCGAAACCCCGAGCCCCAGAGTGCAAAACGACTTCGTCACCTTCAGTTGCAATTTCGAATTGATAGACTCTATCATCGTAGACCTTGCACCACGGACGGAAGCAGACACAGTCACCTCTGTCCAGAAAATCTATCAACCTTGCTGAGTCCTTGGGATGCTTGTCACTCCACCACATGATCCTGGCGTACTCCAAAGAATCTGAAGGAAGACCCCCTTGCGGAGCATAATGCACGTAGTGTTCCCACAAGAAAGCCTGGAGAAAGGGGAGGTTGATGAACGATGAGACGCGACCCGTGGAAGAACCCGACATGTTCTCAGCCAGAGCACTTAGATGTGCGTACTGAGACCCAAGGAACAGACTCCCGATTGGCAAAGGCATCCCTCGCGCCAGCCAAACCGCGTAAGGAACAACGGAGGGCTTTAGTGTCCCAATAGGATCGTCCTCGAATATATCTCGTGACAACCAGAGCGTGAGGAATGCAGCTATGATCTTGGTATTACTGAGAGCGTCGACTCTACCTCCAGATGAATACCAGTGACAGATCCACCTCGTGTAGTTCTCGTCGGCGGAAGCGTTGAGTAGATAAAGCTCACTGATCTTCGTCTCTATTTCCTCGATCAAAGCGTCGTGAAGAAACCCCGGTTGATCCTGCGGGAGGCTACCGAGCACTGGAAGATGATACAAAGATGATACCGCCTCCAAGGAAATGGTGACCTCTCCATAGCCTGTAACAGCGGTGTTCGTAGACCTACACCAGCGAGAAGCGAATGCCACAACACCGTCGACATCGGCATGCACTGTCAACTTCCCAGATGCTTTCAATGCATGTGCAACCCCGACGCCTTCCAAGATATCATACACCTTCTTGTCGTTCAACATGGATTCTAACCAAGGGATCCACTGATCCAAGGGAGCTCTCGGACCGCGGAAATCGACAGAGGAAGCTTCATAGTCGCCTCGTTCCAAGGAGAACCT
>JAJJMA010162423.1:0-13776 GCA_023529015.1 Papaver nudicaule | reverse complement strand
GACTAAGTAACCCTTTACACCAATTTACACCCGATTACAAATTACACCCATCTAATGAAGAAAATGAAACTTGAAGATGATGAAGAGGGTGGTGGTGTTAAAGATATAGAAGGGTCGAACTTTAGGCCGCGATAAGAGAAAAGTGCCATGTCTAAGCTCCAGCCTTGACCGGCACTCCCCCATTGTGTTACTTTATTATTGAAAAATGGGCATCCAATAAAAGCTGCTACATTTTACTTAGTATGCAAATAGGTTACTAGGGCGCCACCATTCCCTCTAGGAAGATAAGCAAATATCTTTGAGAATTTTGCATTAGGTTTTAAATTTCAATATTGAAATCTTCCATAATAATCTCTCACAATTAATTCGTTATTGTCTCAAAGAATTTAATAAAAAAACATACAAGAATAGTTAACAATTGGTGTACTATAATTGAATAAACATAATCTAACCTAGGGTTTTCAACCTTAATGGTTTTCTAATGGTTTTTTAATGAAAGAGAAAAGTTAGAAGAAGAAGACGGATACTAGTCTAAGTCAAACCCTATTTACTTTTGTAGGTGGTAAATAGAAGAAAGTAGAATTGAAAAGTGGTTATTTTTTTCAATTGTGAGGTAGGGTGGGAAAGAGTGAGAGTGTGGGTGGTAAATAGGTGAGACCTTTTACAAGAAAGCTGATTCTGGGGCTTCAAAAAAGTGAAGCCCCTCAACTTTTACTTCAAATATCCATGTAAACATTATAAGGGGTGTCAAAAAATGGTGAAATGACTAAGTAACCCTTTACACCAATTTACACCCGATTACAAATTACACTCATCTAATGAAGAAAATGAAACTTGAAGATGATGAAGAGGGTGGTGGTGGATGAAGACGGTGGTGGTGGTGGAAAAATACTTAATATTCCACCCAAAAAAAGAAACACCAAACTTTAAAAATCAAAACATCAAAATATGTCCCTCTCATCTCCTACTCCCCCTTTCTCCACCATTTTTGATTTTTTGATTTTCGTTTTTTTATCATGGATGCAACCAACAATGGTGGAACAATGGAGGCATCTAAAACCACTCGTTTGTATTGAAAACTAGGTCAGATTCACTCCATGAAAATCAAAATTCGTGAACCACAAGAACTTACGGCTGCAATCTAAAGAACTTCTAGCCGTAAGTTAAGGAAACCATTAAAGCTTCAGATCCAAGACGTAAGTCCACATTAGAGGATGTAACTTACTTACGGCTAATACCGATACTTTGCTTAGAAGCCGTAAGTTCATCGTAAATCAAAAAAAATTGTGTCGTAAGGTTAGTGGTCGTAAGTACAAATTAGGAGCCGTAAGTTTAGTTAAAAATTTGTGTCGTAAGGTTAGTGGACCAGTATTATTATTTATATTGGTGGTGGCGGTGGCGGTGGCGGTGGCGGTGGGCGGCGGTAGTTGTTGGTGGTGGTGGATTTTAGGAAAGGAGGGATAGAGAAAGGTGAGAGAGTGAAGAATGTTGGTGGTGGCGGCGACGGCGGTGATGGAGGCGGCGGTGACGGTGGCGGTGGAGGCGGCGGTAATGGTGTGATGACTTAATTATTTTGATTATCAGTTTAATTAAGTTAAGCATGTGTTAACTAATTAAACACTAAACATAATGGGCAAATTTGGTATTAAAAAGAAATTTACATAGGGGGGAGCCAAAATGCTATCGGGAGATCAATTATTGAGGGGCTTCACTTTTCTTGAAGCCCCTAAATCAGCTTTCTTTTACAATACAAAGTTTCCATTTGAACTTTGGTGCACTCAAGCTCCCTGCAACTTTTTTTTTTTAACGAAAAAGGTTGATTTTGATAAGCAATTATTTTTTTTTTTTTTTTTTTACGAAAAAGGCTGATTTTGATAAGCAAATAAAAATTGTGATACCACTTCCATCACCTAGACATGCAATCTAATCAATTACATCCTCTGTTACGACACCAACACCTTGCCTGTTTCCTTATTTTGCTCTTACCTTATTTAGCTTGTTAGTTTCCCTATTTAGATAGACTTTTTTTATTAGGCAGCGTGTTTTAAGTTTCCTAGTTTGATATTACTTGCTACTCAAGCATCCTGAGCCTATAAATACTCAGCTAATCGATTGTATATTCATCTATCAATTCAAACTCAGTTTTATTTACTATTGTCTTTGCATTAAGGTTGCTCACCCCAAAGAAAAAGGGTTTTATCCGGTTCTTTTACTCGCTCTCTGTTTGTCATCTATTGCTAAAGGTCTAGTACCCTAACATCTGGTTCAGAGCAAGGTTCAGTTCACATTCGATTTCAAACCCAATTTTTTTTCCCAATGACGTATACAGAAGAATTGAAGCTCCTCCAAGATAGTATTACATGTATTAGTGACAAGTTGGATACTCTTTCTGAAACTATCACCAATTTACATGTTCTTGATGAAGATAAGCAGAATAGGAAGATAGCAGACAAGTTGTTACAGCGTGAACGCGAAGGCACTGCTCTTGCTGACAAGCTTACCACATCTCTCAGTGCCTCATTGGAAAATTCCTTACGTACTGTGTTCACAGAATTTCTTCCTCAACTTCGTCAAGGGAATGGCGTTGTACCACCACCTCCACCACCTCCACCTCCTCCGAATAATAATGGTGAACAGCCTCGACCTCCACATAACAATATCAAGTTTCCAAACTTCAATGGTGAAGATCCTAATTGCTGGATTTTCAATGCTGACCAGTATTTTAGTGTGTATAACAATTCTGATGCTCTCAAAATTATAGTTTCTTGTGCACATCTCAAAGGTGAGGCCAATATATGGTATAGATGGAAAAAAAAAAAAACAAGAGTTATTGTCACTACATGGTTAGACTTCTGCAACTTAATTCGTACACGATTTAATCCTGAGAAGTTTGTTGATGCTCAACTAGCCATTAGCACGATTGACCAAAAAGGTACGATTCGTCAACATATCCCAGAATTTGAAAAATTGCTAAATTTCGTTGATTTCCGTGAAGATTACTTGATAAGCTGTTTTATTCGCTCACTAAAACCACATATTGGGTCTGTGGTTAAACTGCTTGCACCACAAACTTTGGATGAGGCCTATACTAAGGCAATACATCAAGAGGAAGCCTATGCAGTTACAAAGTTTGTCCCAAGACAACCATATCGCCCACCTCCGTTCCGAAATCCAGCTACTCCTCAAACTGTTCAGCAGCAACAGCCGGCATTTCCTACTGGATATAGACGATTGTCACCAGAAGAACAGAGAGAAAGAAGAGCAAGGGGTCTGTGCTTCAAGTGTGATGAATTCTTCAGACCAAATCATGTGTGTGTCAATCCTAGATTAACTATCTTGTATGTTGAAGAAACTAAACAAGAAACTACCACGCTAGTTGCAGATCATACTCCTGCCTCTGATACTGCAGAATTAGACGACGTTGATCCTACTATTTCTATGCATTCGCTAATGGGATCTCCTTTTCTAACAACAATGCGCATTACAGGGTATTCAAAAGCTCAATCACTTACGATTTTAGTAGACTCTGGTTCTACTCATAACTTTCTTAGCCCATCATTGGCCAAGCAATGTGGTTGTCACATTCACTCAAAAGATACTTCTCTTCGAGTTACAGTTGGTGATGGTGGTCATATATACACTCAAGGAAGGTGTTTGAACATTCCAATTCAGCTGCAAAATCATATGTTCACAATTGATTTCCATTTGTTGGTTGTTAGTGGATGTGATGATGTTTTAGGGGTCCAGTGGCTGCGTACTTTAGGACCTATTGAATGGGATTTTGAGAAGCTGTCAATGAAGTTTAAATTTGACGGCACAGACATTCAGTTATTGGGTAATAATTCTTCAGCCTTAATGATCTTGGATACTGCTCCCATGCAACGTTTACTGCGCAAGGAAAATTATGACTTCTGCTTCCAATTATCAGCAATAAATACTTCTGCATTAACTGCTCTTTCAGCTGTGGCGCCTGAGATTGAGAAATTAATATTCGCATTCAAAGATGTGTTTGACACACCAACTTCTCTTCCTCCAGCAAGGTTACATGACCATCGAATTACATTAACACCAGGCTCTGCTCCTGTCAATGTTCGTCCGTATAGGTACCCACATTTTCAGAAACACGAAATCGAAAAAATCATATCAGAACTCAAGCAAGCAGGTTTTATACGACCAAGTTCTAGTCCATTTTCTTCACCCATTTTAATGGTTCGAAAGAAAGATGGATCATGGAGAATGTGCGTTGATTATAGGGCTCTAAACAAGTTAACAATTAAGGATCGATTTCCTATACCTATGGTGGATGAGATATTATATGAATTGCATGGTGCCACTGTCTTCTCCAAACTTGATTTACGTTCTGGCTATCATCAAATACGAGTACATGAGCCAGATATTCCTAAAACATCATTTCAAACTCATGATGGTCACTATGAGTTTCTTGTCATGCCTTTTGGACTCTCAAATGCGCCAGCCAATTTCCAAGGCTTGATGAATCACTTATTCAGACCATACTTGAGGAAATTTGTCCTGGTCTTTTTTTATGACATATTGATTTACAGCAAAAGTATGTCAGATCACATTAAACACTTAGCCATAGTGTTTGAAGTACTGCGTAAAAATCAGTTGTTTGTCAAAGAATCAAAGTGCACTTTTGCACAACCATCAGTGGGTTATCTTGGCCACATTATCTCTTCTGAAGGCGTTGCTGTTGAGCAAGATAAGATTGAGAGTGTCCTTTCTTGGCCTTTACCTACTATTGAGAGTCTTAGGGAATTTCTTGGATGTGCTGGCTATTACCGAAAGTTTGTGAAGAATTTTGGTAAAATATGTGCACCTTTAACACAGTTGTTAAAGAAGGATGCATTTTTATGGACTGATGAAGCTGCCTTTCGTGCTTTACAACAAGCATTGACTACTACACCTGTTCTCATACTTCCAGATTTTACGAAAGAGTTTTATTTAGAATGTGATGCATCAGGAAATGGTCTGGGAGCTGTTTTAATGCAAACTGGTAGGCCAATTGCTTACTACAATAAAGCTTTGTCAGGTAAAAACTTGAATCTTTCTATCTACGATAAGGAAATGCTTGCAATCATCTCTGCGGTACAGAAGTGGAGACCATACTTGCTTGGGAGACATTTTAAAATATATACGGATCACAATAGTTTGAAGTATTTTCTAGATCAACGTATATCTTCGATAGAACAACAAAAATGGGTGTCTAAACAGTTGGGCTACGATTATGAGATAATATTTCGTCAAGGTAAGGAGAATGTTGCAGCTGACGCTTTATCTCATAATCCAGGATTGTGTTTTACTGCTATCTCTACACCTATCTTTTCAGGCGTCAATGAGATTATTCAGGAGAGTACAACTGATCCAGAATTAAGTGTTCTTAGTGAACACTTACAACGTGACCCTAATTATAAGGCACATTACTCTTATACTGATAAAATGCTTCGTTACAAGGGTCAAATTGTGGTATCATCTTCTTCAAAATGGTGTTCTATACTTGTTCAGGAGTTCCACTCTAGTCCAGTTGGTGGCCATTCAGGATTCCTTCGTACTTATAAGCGTGTTCAGCAGAAATTTTATTGGAAATGGATGAAACAATCAGTCAAGCAGTTTATCTCACTATGCGATGTCTGTCAAAGAAGTAAATCCGAAGCCATATCTCCTCCTGGACTTTTGCAGCCATTACCTATACCAGCTGATGTCTGGTTGGATATATCTATGGACTTTATAGATGGTTTTCCACCATCTAAACGCAAGACTTCTATCCTAGTGGTAGTAGATAAATTGTCCAAATACGCACATTTTATAGCATTGGTACACCCTTATTCTGCATGTGACATTGCAGCTATTTTTGTGCAAGAAGTTGTTCGATTCATGGAATGCCAAGGACCATTACCAGTGACCGAGATCCGATTTTCATGAGCAATTTTTGGGAGGCGTATTTTTCATTACAGAACACGCAATTGTGTCGTAGTTCTGCCTACCATCCTCAAACAGATGGCCAAACGGAGGTAACAAATAGAACTCTTGAGTGTTATCTTAGATGTTTTGCAAGTGTGAAGCAGAATGATTGGCTTCAATGGTTGCCTTGGGCTGAAGGTGGTACAACACCAGTCATCACTCAGCCATTTACATGTCACCATATCAAGCAGTTTACAGTAGAACACCACCAACAATTTCTAGCTACCTTCCTGGTACTACGACAGTTAATGATGTGGATCTCAATCTGCGGGCTAGAGATCATACACTGAAAGTTTTGAAGTCTCATCTTGAAGCTGCTCAGACAAGAATGAAAACCTTTGCAGATGCTCATCGATCTGAGAGAAGTTTTATGGTTAATGATTGGGTGTTTTTACGACTTCAACCATATCGTCAGTCATTAGTTTCTCAACAATCTTTTTCCAAGCTCTCTCCCAAATTTTATGGACCTTTTCGCATTATGGAAAAGATTGGAGAAGTTGCTTACAAACTGGAGCTTACTGCTGAAAGCCGTATCCATCCAGTTTTCCATGTATCACAACTTAAGCTCAAGCTAGGATCTTCTGTTACAGCTAATACAGTTTTACCTGCTATTGTGGATTATGATAAATGGGAGCCAGAATTTGTCTTGGACCGAAAGATGTTCAAGAAAGGAAATCAAGCAGGCACTAAGTGGCTCATACAGTGGAAGGATCGTTCGAAAGAAGACGCTACTTGGGAGTATGCAGATGAGTTGCTCATGCGTTTTCCAGATTTTGAGGCTTGAGGACAAGCCATTTTTCGGGCATGGTGGGATGTTACGACACCAACACCTTGCCTGTTTCCTTATTTTGCTCTTACCTTATTTAGCTTGTTAGTTTCCCTGTTTAGATAAACTTCTTTTATTAGGCAGCGTGTTTAAGTTTCCTAGTTTGATATTACTTGCTACTCAAGCATCCTGAGCCTATAAATACTCAGCTAATCGATTGTATATTCATCTATCAATTCAAACTCAGTTTTATTTACTATTGTCTTTGCATTAAGGTTGCTCACCCCAAAGAAAAAGGATTTTATCCGGTTCTTTTACTCGCTCTTTGTTTGCCATCCATTGTTAAAGGTCTAGTACCCTAACAGCCTCCCAATTACATAGAATGCTACTAGTACTAGTAGGTACCAAGTGAAAAGTTGTGTAGTTAGTCTACCAAAGGATTACATTCCATATTTATGAAAGAGATCTCGTTTATCAAAAAATAAATAAATAGGGAATTAAACAACCTCTTTCATACTATACATACAAAGATTTATAGCTTCTCAGAAGAAGAATCCCTTTTTCTGTCTCTCCCTCTCTGAGTATCTTTTTAACAGGAAATGAAACCTTCTAAAAGCACTTCTTCTGAACCTGTTCTTGCAACTCCAGATTTCAGCTGTAGCCCCTTTAATGACAATGATGGGAGAAATAAGAATAATGCACTAGCAAACATAATGAACACCAAACATGTATGTTGACAACAGTTCGGCATGAACAATGAGAGCTTAATAGAGCAGGCCCAAAGAGTTTCACATATTAGATTCAGAGAACAGGGTAGTTGAGAAGCTTCAGATATGACTTGGAAGTCCCCACAAACCTTATGAGGTGTTCTATGATAGTAGATATAAAAACAAACCACTACTCAATGTCTGAACCCTCATCTTCATCCAGGATGTAAACCAGGGCACGCTTTCTTGCAGCAAAGACACAGGCCACACCTCTTGAAGCTGTTCAAAATTATTAAGTTGCATATATAAATATCTGGAAAAGAATAAATTTGACTACAAGAGGAAAATCAAAGTGAAAAAGTTCGAAACTAACACTTGCAACATTGTAATCGAATATAATTAGCCCGTAATAAATGTTGACAACAACACGGAAGTCTAAGCACTAGTTTTCTGATGGCATAAAGGTGAAGGGAAAATAAGAAGGAAATTGCGTCTCTTGTTAATGTTGACTGCTGAACTGGAACAATGTCAACTTTGATTTTGATCCACATTATATTTGTCAAGAATATACTTACCACTGACGGCTAAGGGAGCTATTACAGAGTGCGGAATACTTCGAACTTTTTCATTCTCCATGTTCAAATCAATAGCAGATTCCTGAAATGACAAAACTTTTTAGCACTAACCCTATATAAAATCTAACTAACGAAGTATAGTTATGAAGAACGCAGTAGCTAACACCTATGAACTCTAAATTGGGAAAGACACCTCATAACTTTTGTTTAGTGAAAATACACAGAATATAAACTTTAACAAGTCTTGATTGAGAATGGAAAAAGAAATACCTTCAACTCTTGCAAATTCCAAGAGCGTGAATATGATGAACTTGCAACAGAAACAAATGGAAGATCTGTTGCTTGTAAAATCATCAAGTGACCACTCCCAGTGCTGTCTGAAGCAGAGACCGTCTCATTTAAAAGTAAAACAATCTGGGACTCCTGTATTACAAACAAAGTGATATATAAGAAACAGGTGGAAGTAAAAAAATCTGGGACTGTTGGCAGAGGCGTTAAGGTGGAATACCTTATACAGGGAGACATCCATACAATTGTACCCATCAGGAACGATCAACAATACAGCCTCCATAGAAGTATGAGCCATCACAGTAGTACTGAAATCATTCTTAAACCCCCTAGTTACGCCTACACAGTTTGCCATATCTGAGAATGACTTGTCGGGTATCCTAAAACAAGTGTAGTCTAAGAGTCTGTTTTGAGATTCCTGGAGAATTGAAACACCATTCCAAGGCATCAGTAAATCGATTAATATAAGCATAAAATAATCAAGAATAAACTTTATGCAAGTCCGTTCCCTTAGTTGTTGCATCATCCCTTTTGCATGATAAAACTGACCTTAAATCTGCATTGTCCTTCCTAGTACTACTAAAACAACTGAGTTCAGGAAAAGAATGTAAAAGAAAGCATATCATACCTGAACAGGATGGTAACTAAAGATCCATCAAAAAGTAATGTGAAAAGCACTTTATCTCTAAAATAATTGAAATATCAAATATTTAACAATAACAGAAAACTACAGCTAATATGTAACCTTGTAGAAGGATATCGATGCAGGAATATTTACGGAAGCGGAAGCAGACTTTGGTGAAGTTGCTGGAACAGGAAACAACGGCATCAAATCTGTACAATGGATCTTTTTGGAAATTGTGGTGAAGGGAACGAAGAAGGCCTCCTTGAAACTGAAATAACGGGATATCAATAAGACGATACAGAAACCGAGCAACAAATAAAATAATATGTGAACATAAAAATATACCTATGCTCGAGCAGTTCAAATTCTTTAGCTAATGTTCTCTGCAAGTACTCAGTGTCTGAAAATCCACCAAACTGAACTAGTTCTTCAACTCTTTGCATTGTTTCCCTGCAAAATCGAATTTCCTTCATCTTCAATGTGGTGTATGTTGATGTTGTATACACATGGAAACCTTGTTGGCATGTGTTACATGAAAATAAAACTCTAAAAGTATTACGACATTTAAATTTGACCAAAAACTTATGTCTAGTGATATAATACTCTTGACTGTCCGTAAAAGAAAAGTTAATCTTGTGATAAAAGGTGGAACCGCAACACACAGAATTTATTCAACTTCAATGTTGAATATAAAAATATTACATAGCATGGGATGATTTGGAAAAGGCTTAAAGAGAAAAGAACTTACGGATCAACCTCAATACTGTGGTCTCCTTCCATGACCTCCAACAATTGCCTGACAGGATCTTGGTCATAAAGAAACTTCAAGAACACAATCACAAGTTCACTGTAGTCCAGGAAAAAAAATGCATTGAGCAGAATAATCAACTAGTGGTCCCATCATAAGATTGTCAACATTTTCAAACCTATTGAATGGGGGAAGCTGGTCACTTGATTCAGACATTAGTAGCTTCATACATTTTGAGAGCCAGAGGTAACACAAGGACGACATAATTCAGAATACCAACAACAAAAAGATCATAATATAATTTTAGGCTATATGCGGAAGTGATCAAAGTAAGAAGGGAAGTATTCCATAAGAATACCTGATAGACAACTACTGCAAGCACCTTGATAAGCCTCTCAACTTGTATAAGAAACATACCGGCCCTTTCTGTTGCACTATCGATTAGTTTCTCATCCAGCCCAATACCTTGATAGCGAGCCCTCCACCTAGAAAGACCTCTTAGTTCTCCAATTCTAAATCCAATTATTTCTGCAGCAGGCTGCAAGTTGACAATTAATAGAATTGCTTCAATATAAAATCAATCAGAACACACTATCTAAAAGAAAACACAATATCTCAATCTATTCTCATTTGCATATAACTATAAGATCTTGATTTATAAAATGGTCTTCAACAACATGTATCAAAAGGAGGGGAAAACTGGCTGGAGTAAAAGAACACATTTAAATACTTGGGCTCAACAAGTTGTGTACCTGGAGATGCTCACGGACAATAAGATGAAGCTCCTTCCCAGCATTATCAATAGCCTTTGTTACACGTTTGAGGCCCTATTTATCAATAAACTTGATGAGTGAAAAGTACTTGTGTAAATGGTTTAAGATCACCCGGTCATTTATAACTTATTATTGTTACCAAATTCAGTCAACATTTTCCAACATAAACATACTTTTATGGAGGTTTTACATCACAAGGTGCAGTATTATACTACCTCCATCCCAGAAAAAGTGACTCTTTTAGTTTCACTTTAGCCTACAAATTTGAAAAACTAAAGGATCACTTTTTCTTGGACGGGGGGAGCAGTATTTGTGACCTCAAGGAGGAATAAGATGCATATTGAAGAACTGTTATCCCCATTTCTTTTCACTGGCTCTATAGATTCAGGACTTTGATCTACTCCATACTATTCAAACTCGACCAGCTAGAGACTACAATCAGCTGGCCATCATTTTTGAGCTTCTACGGAACACTTTTGTCTTTCCTATTATTTTTTCATTTTATTTAACACTTAGATCTGCCATAAAATATTACTTGAAATAGGTTCTCAACAGTGTGGTGAGATAAAACATGATATACCAAATTAGCGGGCCTCGTTCTACTGTTCTGTAAGAAAAAAAAGGCCTCTTGTGATAGATCCAGTTTTCGCATCATGGTAAAGAATTTTAATGTGTAATAATTGATATAGTCATATAGACACAACGATCTGCATATCATGACTATTTGATTTTAGTAAAACCTCAATCAAAATTCATATGTTAGCTTACCACTTCTCCAAGAGTGGAAACTAGAAACTGATGCACTGGTGGACCTGTCCGAGCGCCACCTAGAAGGCTTAAGAACTCCTCTTGAGGACTTGAATCCAATCCTATACATATATGAGCAGAAAAAACGTTATAAGTTGAGCGACACCAAGATAGCATGCTACAATGCAACGATAGCATACTTAGACAATTTCAAAACACCACTACACCATTATCAGCAATTAGTGGAGATAGAGTGTCAAACTTCTCGTGGAATATGTGCATGGCATCAGCCCACTGTTTACACATGACTGATAATGAAGCCCTGATAACCTCAATCAAATCCTCTATGTTTGAAGCTTGTTGAGCAACTTGATGGAGCTCATTTTTCCTAAAACAAAAATACAAGAGGTTATCGTGTAGGTTCAGAAAAGTTCAGCTCACAACCAATAGAATCTGAGAGGTTTGAATCCAAATGATTTTAAATATTTAAGCTTATTATGAACAGGACAGTGCATTAAAATATCAATGCAAGAAATAAAACTAAAATCTGCGCAGATCATTTGTGCTATAGGCAGCCCATTTGGGTTATGAAATTACGTATATCAGCAAGAGTAATAGAAAAGCTCAACAAGAGTAAACTATGGAAGTGGAATTACAACATATGGCAATCCATCGTATTTGATTACAGAGAAAGCTAAAGATAAATTAAGAAGAAAGATGGTATGAAGAGGACGAAAATCTCAGCGAATGAAATTGCATCAGTATGCTGAGAACAGAACAGATAAAGTAAATAATATTTGAACCCTACTTAAGTGCCCAAACTACAAGTCGTGTTGGATAACTTACCTCTTTCGAAATATAGAAGTATCAAGTAGCAAACTATGCAATCCAACTAAAGAACCATTTTTCGATACGTTGTCTTTTTCTTCAATCACGTGTTCCAGCTCCCCAAAGCACATCACAATCAAATGACAAAGATCTTTTGACAAAGCTACCTGATGACGCCATCCACCAAGAAAGTCAGGTTTGCTTTACAGCAGTGGAACTTGTATTCTAAAAGCCTATACAAATGAAAGAAGGAAGATAAACCAAGCAACTATTCTTTATAAAAATATCAGAACTAAATTAGTCAAGCTTATATATATCAGAAAATTCAGAGTGCATATAGATTTATGATTTATCTCAAGTCTATTCATGATGTTATTGTTTCAAGGTTCCAATTTCCAAGGACTATACTTCTCAAAGTTAAGTTACAAAAGGTGTTGTTCTGTTTCTTAGTTATTTTCAATATTTTGAGTTCATCATCCAGTACGTTAGTATGTGGCAGATGTGATCTAGCGTAGTTGCCAGCTGTGAGTAAGGGGGAAGCCATAACCAGGGATGTAAACAGAGTTTAAGTTATGTTTGAAATGTTTCATTGGTGGTGTAACATTTGGGAATTAAGCCTCTGCAGAGCAGAGACTTCCACCAACAAGAATGCATGTCCTCAACTAAAGAATAATAGCTTCACATCATTTACATACACCAAGAAAAAATCACTGTAGATAGGAAGAGTTGCAACTCAGTGGGATAGGAACATACCTTGTATATAGACGAATTTACAAGTTGGCGCACACCTTCTTTGTCCCGAAGTGGAGAAGATATGGACGTTTTGTTTATATTCTGGTACGTGGAACTAAGTTAGAATAGAATGGAGCAATGACATATGAACTAGCAAAAATTAAATACATAAGTATGCAATTAAGGATAATAAGAAAATAAGTTAATCGACAAGATAAATTAGAGACGACAATTGTTTACTAACACTAAACCACCACCTGACTACGGGTTCTTCCAACATGATGCGCATATACAGTATGAAGTACAAGTAACTTATTATTGAATTGATTCATATATATGGTTCCGGATACTGTTGGGTGCCCAAACTAGGATCCGAGCTGATGGCATAAGATGGCTTGTTCTGAACTGATCCAAACTGGAATACCTGAGGTAGTGGACTAGCAAGACCCATTTTGACTCAACAGTTTGAAAATTAATGACTAATTTGCAGATCTGATTGGGTTTACTTTATATTGTTCTTGAGTGCAACACAGGACTTTACAGATCGACTGAGTATATAACACGATGGGAGGTTTATAACTTTTCTATTCCCTCAGAACCAGAGCTTGATAGAAGTGGGCCTTCTATAAAAATAAACCACACAATGAATAACTTATTTACTTTTTCTGAAGATACCAAGTTTACCATAAGCTGGATGTAAGGGCAACTTCAAAATACAATATAAATTTCTTGCAAACCTTAAGGTGTTTCTTCTTGTTGACTCCTTTAAGGCACCATGAACTAAACTGTAACTGATCAGAGCAAGGGAAATATGGAGTCACTGGACTAACTTCTTCCCGTTTCCCAAACATCAGACCATACTAACAACCGAGCTGTGGGTATATTACGCAACTATTCTAGAGAATATTGACAAAGTGGTGAATTACGTGAATCACCAAAATGTAAGGAACCCACAACTAACATTACTGATACCAAAGAAATCAAAGAAAGGACATGCACATTCGGAAT
>JAJJMA010162412.1:0-14513 GCA_023529015.1 Papaver nudicaule | reverse complement strand
ATTGCACATGCGGTGATGGCGTCTGGCAAGTTGAAGGTGCATGTAGACGTTGACGGTGTCGTCGCCTTTGCTTCTCTTTGGTGTGAATCTACCAATACCGCCGTCGTGGGCTTTGGGGAAATCACCATTTCTCTGGAGGCAGTATCATCTCTGTACCATCTTCCGGTACTCGGGAAACTTCCGAGAGACTACCCGGGACTCCCTTGCGATGTCGTGGTTGATCAAGTAAATGCGAAGATTAGAGATCTTCATTTACCTAATGCCTCTGCTGATGAGAATTATACCAGGTGGATCCATTACTGGTATTCGTCTGGAGATAGGAGTGACGCAATACCAAGATTATAGCGTCGTTTCTTACACTCTGGTTGTCGCGGGATATATTTGAGGACGATCCCATTGGGACGTTGAAGCCTTTTGTTGTCCCATATGTTTTTCGGCTGGCGCGGGGTATGCCTTTACCAATTGGCAGTTTGTTCCTTGGGTCTCAGTATGCGCATTTAAGTGTTTTGGCCAGGAACATGTCTAGTTCTTCCACGGGTCGTATTTCGTCGTTTGTCAACCTTCCCTTCCTTCAGGCTTTCTTGTGGGAACACTATGTGAACTATGCTCCGCGGGGTGGTCTCCCTTCAGATTCGCCGGAGCACGCCAGGATCATGTGATGGAGTGACAGGCAGCCCAAGGACTCGGTGAAGCTGATAGATTTTCTGGACATGGATGAGTGTGTCTGTTTTCGTCCATGGTGCAGCATTCCTGATGATAGAGTCTTTCAATTCGAGACCGCTGCGGAGGCCGAGGAAGTTGTTTTGCGTTCCGGGTCTCGCGGTGTTACTAGCATCGAGTACGACGGGCAGCAGGTGTTCATGTGCAGTAGTGTCTCAGGTTTTATCCTTGGCTTTTATCAGGGCGGGTTGGTGAGGCAGGCATACAATATCGACAGAGCAGCGCGGTTCATGGGATTCGACCAAGACGTGCCTTCGGATCGTTCTCTCCCTCCTTCTAAGGACGACTTACGCGAATACTGAGACCCTACTCAGGACCCTGGGAGGAAGGGCATCTTCTTGGTTGATGGTAGACTGATGAGTTTCCTGATGACTACGAGGATGCTGACATGACGGTAGTGGATCTTCTACCGAGGTTGCTTTGCTCTCATGCTAATGTTTAGCCAGGTCTTCATTTTCGTGTTTTCTTCTTGCAGATAGACCGCCCAGGAGATAATGAGCCGATGGGGTCTTCGAACGTGGACAATGGGGATCGAGAGATACCCGAGAGGACCAATAGTTCTTCACCTCTTCGTGAGGCTTCGAGCCCCAGCGTGGTAAGCGGCTCGTGTTCTTCGTACCTCTGACTATTTTTTTCTTGTCCCTGAGCTACCGGTAACTCCCGTCTTCACATGGTTACAAACTCCTTCTTTTCTTCAGTCCATGAAAGGGATCGACGAGTTTATGCGTGATGAGATGTTGATGACCAAGGGTGTTGATGGTCCCCGGGTGGCTTCTCCTGTTGCTCCGGGCGTGCCCGTGGACGAAAGTGATGGTGACGAAGTCGTAGATTATGGTGATACTGAGGAGATCGAGGACACTAGTACACAAATGAGCATTTAAGACGGTTTTTTCATGGAGCCATGTGACGGTTTTTGAATCAAGTGGCGATACGACGTCCAATAAACACGTCTGGGTGAATGTAGTGTCTGTATTCCCCCTTTATACGACGGTTTTGATTGCTTACAGGATCCTTGGCAAGGATTGAGCTATCAACCGTCGCAACTACTGACCACATTGTCACTCTCCTATGTGTTTGTCAAAGCAGTGTCGAATGACTGTTGAATAGCAACGTGAAAGCAATTCCATAAATTCTTCAAGTGTCCATTTGCTCAGATATAACTACGCTGTTGATTCAGTAGCCTTCGGGAATCATAAAGGCACGTTGAGCTTGTGTTTGTCATTGTCAGTGTCTATCTACCAGTAGATAGCAACGTCAAGATGTTCGATAATTTCTATGCGTGTCCACTGTTGGAGTTTTCATTTGACACTTACCAACTAGAGATTTCCTTGAGTGTCCATAGACAGCTCAATAGCCATACCAGGACAATAAGATGTAAGGTGCCAAAATATGGGTAGATTGCCACTTGAAGAAATAATTGTTTGCTCAGCGTGTCGGTTTTCATTCGACACTCTCCAATTCGAGATTATTGTTGGGTGTCCACAGCCGGCATCTGTAGCTACTCCGGGACAAAAATGATGAAAAGTGACAAAATATGGGTTAGTAGACACTTGAAGAAATCAATTTTTACTCTGCGTGTCCAATGTGGAGGTTTCAGTTCGACACTCACCAATTCTACATACTTGTTGGTGTCCATAGCCAGCATCTATAGCCACTCGAGGACAATAAGAGTTGAGCTGCCTAAATATGGTTATATTGCCACGCGATCTATCTATATCTAAGGGTACGTGACAAACAAAATGGACGGACCTCTGAACCGGGTCAGGGGCCCATGTCCGCGAGCTAATATTTAGGTGCATGAACCAGGCTCGAGCATCCGGGTAAGCCCTCTAGTCCATAAGATCGTTTAGAACTTACACAGCAACGATGGGCTTAATTTAGGTTACAGCCCAAGATAAATCTGATCAGGCCTAGGATCTGTTACAGACGTATTTTGCAGTTGGGCTTAACCTACACATTAACCAGAGTCATCAGACCAATATGAGCGCGTTTGTCATGGAACTCTCATCTTCTGCAATGTTGTATTCTTTTCCGAAGGGGTACATGCATTTCACTTAACAGACGCGTATATTGGTTGCGTCCATTGAATGTCTATATAAAGTTCAAGACATTCTAAGTGCCCCTATATAACTATGTTGTGATGGAAAAACGCATCTCTTGAAATTCCGTTACATTTTGGTAGAAAATGAGGAGTCTTTTCCCGAAAGGGTACAAGCATCTGCAGTTCTGCACCAATGCATTTGTCGACTGAACAGACGTGTATATTGGATGTCTATATAAGTTCAGTATTCTACACAATAATCCTAAATATCCTTATCCCATCATTCAACACTAACAACAATGGATAAATTACCAGAGGAATTAACTACAAAAATTTTAGTCCGTCTTCCTACAACAGAGAGTGTTTCTCACAGCAAATTGGTATGCAAACAATGGAAGACCATCCTTGACGGAAAAAAAACTGGTCTACTTATCTCGGCTTCATCAGAGTACTATGGAGGAGATGATGTTACACACCTCTTCTACAGACAACGAGTACGAGAAGAAGACTACTCAACAATGGCGAACAATTTCAAAAATCACCCGGTCAGTGGAAGTAGCAAGTTTGCTAATTTAAACCCAATAGTTGGATCTTGCAACGGTCTTGTGTGTCTATATGATTTTCACGACCGCGCACAAGATCCTATATTACTTATGAATCCAGCAACAGGTGAGTCCCTCGTTCTTCCAGAAAGAGACTCGCGGCCACGTAGAGTACCACAGATTTATGGCAGAGATGTAATAGGAGGTTTCGGCTATTGTGAAGTTACTGGTCAGTATAAGGTAATTAGAATTGATGATGAAGGCTCAGTGGAAATATTCACTCTAGGCGACAAGATGGGATGGAGGGTCATCACAGAAGTACCGTATGTATTTATGGAATCTGGTTTATATGCAAATGGGTGTATTTTTTGGTTCGATCATTCTGACCACACTTATGGATCTGGAAACAGATTAATATCCTTCGATTTGCATACTGAGGAATTTCAGTTACATACGGAACCCTCATACAATCAGGTCCCTGAAGAGTTTTATATAGATGATCACCCAGAAGTTGGAATGATGCTGTTTGGAAGTACTCTCTGCATTTACTGCAAACATAATGACTTTTCCAATGAAATGCTCAGGATTGATTTTTGGATCAAGAAACGTCCCGAGGTCACTTGGGAACGCGAGGCGAGCATTTTGTTAAAAATAGGGGACATCATATGGCCAGTGTTTAGGCCGTTGGCCTTCGGAAGTCACGAGAACAACAAATTTAAGAACATCTTGTTATGGGACTGCCATCAATTATCTTGTTACAA
This sequence comes from Papaver nudicaule, assembly GCA_023529015.1. Taxonomy (NCBI): domain Eukaryota; kingdom Viridiplantae; phylum Streptophyta; class Magnoliopsida; order Ranunculales; family Papaveraceae; genus Papaver; species Papaver nudicaule. The sequence continues at coordinate 10,449 of JAJJMA010162412.1, read as the reverse complement.
TACTGAAACTGGAACCTTGAAGGAAGTCTGGCGAGGGCCTTGCCCTTGGGAAACACGCATAGGAATTGTTCCTCACATGATGAGCAATGTCTCATTGAAAGATTTTGGAGGACAGTCTGGGGGGCTCATTGATAAAGTACGTTTTTTGAAGGATTAATGCTACTCTTAAGGGAAATTATTACTTCAATATTATTTATGTTCTTATGTATTTCAGTTTGTATTTCTTTCTTTCCAACTGGTCATGGACGTTATTATTATTTTTTTTTTGATTGTTTACCGGATGTTGCTATTTTCGATTACTATTATAGAATAACATAAAGTTTGATTAACAATTGGTCAGATATCTTTTTTTGATAAAAGAATTGATCATATATCCCTCGTATTTAACTTATTGATCAAAACTGAAATAAATAACCATAACCATTAACTACAGACCTGTATCTTCCACATTGCCAGCAACAGCAAATTTGAACGTCATCTGGATAGGGGTGTCTCAGCATCCTCAAGTATTTGGTACATTTCTAAACATTCAGTAGCATCCGCTGAAATTCCCATTGGACATTCAGCACTTGTGCATTGTGCATATCATTGTGGTGGGGCAAGGGAATTTCTCCGTGCTCAGTTCATACGGTATACTTTGGATCCATTCCCGTCATGTATAAATGAATTATAGCCTTGCCTAATAGGAAATTATTTATTAAGAATGCAATGGAATAAATTAGTTCAAGTTATTCAAAACAGAAGCTGAAATAAAACCTAGCATAGTAGATTGCCATAACCTAGTAACACTAAAGTTCGAAATAAAACCTAGCATAGTAAATTGCCTGCTTATTACCAACTACTAAAATAACTCGGATCCTTAATGATGTTTTGATTATCCCTCGACAGTAAGATTGCATCCTTAATGATGGTCTGAATCTCCCTCGACAATAAGCTTGCTAAAATTGACATTTGAAAACGCCGACTCCCGTAACGGTAATGCGTTGTCTTCAAAAGGATCAAATCTATCCACTCCCTCCTTTAAAAACTCGTAACAGTTCTCGTGCAAGAACTCTTCTCCTTCCAGATTTTTGTATTGCAAACGAGTATAAGTTTGCTGAAATCAAATGATTTATAGTTTAAATAGCATACATATATGCATATATATTTGAAAAAAGAAAAGAAAAAGAGGATAAAACATAATGAAAACTCACAAGTTGTTTCTGTGTAAGTCCGGGTTTTGTTTGGCTAAAGACCAACAAATAGCCCATAAACTTTCGCACTATACCTTCTATTACTTCGAATCTAATTTTGATGTCACTGATGCTTCTAGCGTTTTTATTTTTATTGAACGACACAAACTTGTGAAACGTGCCACTCCAAATCTTAGCCATTTCATCGTCATTATCATCTAGAAAATCTTGAATTCCTTTTTGGAAAAAAGCAAGAGCTAGATTCCGCTCTTCTTCATCAATCTTCATTTTGAATTTCTGCATGAAGGAAATCTTGTCCAGGCGTAAATGATCAATTTCATGCTCGTATCTTTCCATTATATACGCTTTAACAATATCTTCATCCTCAACCACATCGTAAGATGCCATTTTTCTGTTGCACCAATAAAATACACGTTGATGATATGGCTATAGTTTGTATATCTAAAAGAACAGACTAACACAGATTTATAAATAGCAATAACTTAAACTTTCAAACATATACACAATTTACCTTGACCATATATATAAGATGAAATAATACGTCTGCATGTACGAGATGATCAAACACCATATGGAGTTTTATTACGACCCTTTTCTTAATAATGGTGAGAAATGTAAGTAACTGAGTTTCTAGTTCAGCTATCTAGAAGGGAGAAAAGAAATTAGGGTGTCAACTGCAAATTGAATTTGCACAAACGTAATTCTCAGATGACACCTTTTTTTTTTCTCCCTTCACTATCGAATTGGATACATTACCTCTCCCTTCAATAATGTACAAGAGTTTGTCCATTCTTGAGATAATTACTGTACTAAGTTGTGTTTCCTAGTAGGTACAGGTACATCTATGTTTGAAATTGATTCTCTGTTCATAGCATTCCCACTCTTCCATACACCCATGTTTAATTTCAAAATCTCTATTCAGTCCATACAAAATTAGAATAAAATACCAAACCAATATATTTCTTTAATTCACTAATGTTGTTACCCTACAAGCAAATGAATACTGTTACACATATCACAAACGTGACATAATTAGTCAACTAATACTGCTTTAATCTTAATTCACTAACGCCGACATCCTGCAAACAAAATAGAATTCACTAACACCTAAGTTTAATCTACAATTTGACAGTGAATTAAAATCACAAAGCATTGCTGTAATTACTTAAGAAACTTCATATACAATCACAATCAAACAACAGAATACAGGTCATAACAACATCTACGATCACATAAAGATGCTAATGATCACACTCGACAAACACAAAAAGCATACTAATCAACTATACACCTACAACAAGAAACATTTCGAAAGATACAGACCTACATAGTCAAAAAAAAAGAAATTTCATCATTCACACTCAATGATTTCGACCGCTAAATGTTAGAAAGATTCCATTAAGAGAGATATAAACGGAAGACCTTATTTGAAGATAACTCAGGATAATAGATTGATCCGAAATATTAAAGCAGTGTTAATCCAAAAAATGCATAAAGATGAAATTAAATGATTCTTTCACGCGCTAGATAATAGTCAAATAGTCAAATTACCCTAGTTTTGAAAGACACGCCCAATATAAGTTGCAAAGAAGGGCTTGTTATGCTTGGTTGATGATCAAAATAAACTATATTAGTTTTCCAGAGATGAAAGGAAGTTCAAGACGTGAGAGATGACCACATCGGCTTCTTGAAGCTTGGGTGATAAAATTGTATTTTATATTTCTGAGCAGTTTTTTTTTTTTTTGTTTTTGGTATTCGAGCAGTTTTCTTCTTAGGGTAAACTGTAGGTTGAATCGTGGTGTTAATGGAGTTTCCTTAAAACGAGGAAGGTATTTTTTTCTCTTTATTTTTGGAAAGGGTATATCATGGACGTGTAAGCTACACGTGAATATTTGTAAAGAAAGACAATCAAACCATCATCCTCTGAAGCCGAAGCTTTATAACAATCTGCAAAAGAAAAAGGACAAAGGTTACTGCCCTACAACTGCAACCATGAACATCCACTGATCTTATATTAGACAACATGTTCAGACAAGACAAACCCAAGTTCAGTCTCATCTATATATATCTGTGTTGCGTGAAGCATGCTTTAGTTCTCTCTCTCTTCTCTTTCTTCTCGATACATATTCGCACTCTAAAGTCTAGTCACAATTTATAACCTTACTGGAATACTCCAAGCATTTATTCATCTCCATATAATGAACAAAAACTTCTCTCTAGACATGAATATATAGGAAATTTCTTGAAATGATTAAAATATAGACTTAGTCACTTAGTGTTACAGAAAAAAATTTAGTACAAAAAAAACAAATAGCATCGGTGCAAAACAAATCCTAGGTCGCCTTGCGCTTTGGGTTTGAGTCTTTGGGTTTTGGCACAGTTTTATCCGGAACGTCTCCCCGTGAGTAATTTTTCCATGATACCTTGCCCAGATCACGTGGATGTATAGGCGGCAATTGAAAATCATTTCGAGGAGTTGTTACCGTACTGAATTCCTCATCGACATTATCATAGGCATCTATGTAATTTTTTGGAGGTACCTTAAACACGATATATTTTTTGTGGTTCTCTTGGTCTTTAACATAAAATACCTGACTAGCTTGAGAGGCTAAAATGAATGGATCTCCCTTCTTGTCCAACTTATCAAGTTCAACCAAAGTGTAGCCAAGTTTATCTGTTGAGACCCCCCCACCTTTGTTATTGTCAACCCAGTCGCACTTGAAAAGAGTGATTTTCGTTTCATGATAAGTTAGCACCCAAATCTCTTGTAAAACCCCGTAATAATCCCCTGGAGCTAAGGTTATTTCTCCCGATCTGTTAATGTTCGTGTCTGTTGCCTGTACATAGACCCCGCTATTCTGGTACACTGAACCTTCACGAGATTTTGTGCGAAATAGGTAACCATTGACTTGATATGCATCGTATATCGTTACATTCTGTCCCGGGAATTTTGATAGCCACCTTATACTCTCCGTGACACTTCCTCTGGAGACACCCAACTCTCTCCCAACCTGAAATTCATTACAAGGATTAGCCTACAACTTTTCTGAAAGATTTCAAAGCAAAAATAACCTTTTTTGCAAACTCTACCTCTGTTTTTAACCATTCGCCAAAGTCGTCACAATGTTGTTTCTGCAGCAATGCATTGCTTTTATTGGGAAATTTACTTCGCAAATAGTCCATGTGTCGTCTGGACGGTACAATGATAACTGTTATGCTCATCAAACAAATTTGGCTTAAAAAAAGAAGAAGAAGGATGAAGTTAGAAACGAAAATTACTCAATGTAAGGTTCGACATCCTGAGTATTCCGCAATACATACAAATGCGCCTTTTTCCACAATTCATGACTGACACTCGTCAGTTGACCAGGAGATGCTGCTTTTCCCTCGAGGGAATTATAATCTTCACCAGATGTGTTATGCTGGTCAGGTGGAATTCCAACTGTCTTCATGCTCCTTTGGTACTCACCGAACATCTCAATCGTCTCTTCGACAACATTCCCTTCAGCAATGGATCCTCCAGGCTTGTTCTTGTTTCGCACATGCCCTTTAATAACCTTCATGCACCTTTCAAAAGGATACATCCAACGAAAGCATACAGGGCCACACAATTCAACTTCCCTGGTAAGATGCACAGTTAAATGAATCATAATATCGAAAAAGGATGGAGGAAAGTATTTTTCGAGTAAGCACAACGTCTCGCAGAGATCAGCCTGCAATTTTTTTAGCTCTTCCACCTTGATTTCTTTGCTAGATATCGCCTTGAAAAAGTAACAAAACCTCATAATAGCGTATCTTGTAGGCTGCGGCATAATCGATTTGATCGCAACGGGCAAAAACTGCTGCATCAGCATGTGACAGTCATGCGATTTGAGTCCAATAAACTTACGATCTTTGCAACTGACCAGGCTGGAAAAATTTGAGCAATACCCTTGTGGAACCCTTAACTCAGACAGTGTTTTAAAGAACTTGTCCTTTTCCTCCTTGGATAATGTGAAACTTGCTGCGGGTAATTTTATTACACCACTACTGTCTTCCTTAGGATGCAACTCTTCTCTTATCCCGAGCTCCTGTAGATCCAGTCGAGCATTGTAATGATCTTTCGTCCTCGATTCTGTGTTCAGCAATGTTCCGACAATACTGTCGCACACATTCTTCTCCACGTGCATAAAATCTAAACAGTGGTGGACAAGATTGTGCTTCCAATAGGGGAGTAGCTTGAACCATATGTTGAACTTTTTCCAGTAAGGTGGTTCCTCACCCCTCGCCGACCTCTGCTTTGGTAAAGGAACTTTCCTTGCAATTCGCTTAAATTTCATCTTTCCACCTCTTCCAGGAGTCCTCACAATTTGTACTTTAGTATCCTTCTGTCCCTTTCCCCATGAGTTCTGTATAGTGCTCACCTCGGCGTATATTTGTTCCCCAGACCTAGGGTCTGGAGCTAATCTATCTTCTACTTTTCCATTGAACCCCATCTGATATCTGAAAGGATGATTTAACGGTAGGTATCTTCTGTGATCGGTATAAACCTCTTTGCCGGAGTGTTTGAGTCTGACATATGAAGTATTCACCCCGCACACAACGCAGGCTCTTCTTCCGCTGTAGGAACAACCGCATAATGTACCAAGAGCAGGGTAATCATTGATTGTCCATAAAACGACTGCGCGTAGAGTAAAATTCTCCTGGTTACGCGCATCAAAACATTCAACTCCTTCAAATAATTTCTTAAGATCCTTAACAAAGGGTTCTAACATAACGTCGATGTTCTTACAAGGCCCACCATCTATCAGTAATGACAGCATTATGAACTTTCTTTTCATACACAACCACGGCGGAAGGTTGTATATCACAGTCAAAACTGGCCATACACTGCGATGATTATGCATGCCTTTGTTTACGTCAACTCCATCAGCAGAAACACCTAGACGCAGATTTCTTGGGTCGGCAGCAATTTCAGGGTATTGTTCTGTTAATGGGACAATATCCTAAATAGATATAGGTTAGGGAAGATAATATTAATAGGTTATTATGTTCCGATAATGGGAAAAGATGAATCAGAGCTAGAGAGGTCTTGAAAAAAAATTGTTTAGTGGGGAATCGGTGAGATTTGGGTTAACTCATTTTTTGCCCGATTCACAGAGCACTGTTCAAGTACCGATCCGTATTTGCAAGAAATGGCCTGGCAAACCAGTTGTCCCGCCACCTGGCCATGAAAACTCTCTTTTTTGTTGACAAATCCATAGGAACTGCCCAAATTTAGTAAAATTCCTAAAATTTAGCTTACAAAGGATCAAACGCCATTTAATTGTTTTTTTCCCGATTTCAAAGGATATTGATAAGGAAAAATGCATTTTTCTGGAATATATACAATGCTGGAAGTCCCTAAAAAAAGCAAGCAAAAAAAGCCACAGTTTAACCATTGGTCCCCATCGAAACAAATCAAACTGCCCTAAAAAAACAAGCAAACAAATCTCCATTTCGAATCAGGGTTGTGAGCAAGGTTGAGAAATCATGAATCATGGAATGAATTGTTTTTCATTTTTACGGTTCGTTTCGCATATTAAATCGTGAATTATAGAACGCTTTATCTTAATATGAGTTTTATGTAAATAACACTTATGTATGTAAAATCCATTACATTTTTTTTTTGAAAGAAATAAAATCCATTACATGTTCAGATTCAAAATCCAAAATATTTTCCATTACCTGTATTGCATGTACATCAATTCAGTAAACCAAAATACTTCCCATTACAATATAGTACTTTCCTCCGACTCCTGTTCAACCCCCCAGAAAAAAACCAGTAAACCCAAACAGTTAACATTCCCCATTTTTACAGAACCAGAACAAAAAAGAAATATACACAAACCCAAATTGCCGAACAGAAAAAAACCATTTCTTCTTCCAAAAAAACAAACCATGTCATCTTCCAAAACAATAAACAAATCCTTCCCTTTCTCCCTCGATTTAAACTCTGTGATGTACTTTGATGCAAGCTATTTCTTTAAAATAGCAATTAATCAAAACATGGATACTCAATATATACATCTGTTCCAACAGAGCTTAAAGATGGAAATAGGAAAGGTTTTATACCTGATCATCAATCTGAACCAAAATGAGACAAAGAATCGTCTGAGCCCTCATCTCCATCTCCATTATCGTCCATTTGATCGCCATTCCAATAATCTCTAGAACTTCTCTCTTCCTCTGCATCACCCATATCTTGAGGTAAAGAATTGTCTGAGCCCTCATCTCCATCTCCATTATCGTCCCTTTGATCGCCATTCCAATCATCTCTAGAACTTCTCTCTTCCTCTGCATCACCCATATCTTGATCACCCTCAGAATCAGCACTAGAACTCTCAGCTTCCGCAGAATCATCACCATAACCATCTTCATCTGAATGAGTCCCATCTTTATCGTTCTTACCATCTGCTTCATCCTTTCTGAATTCTTCAATTAGCTCCATCAGCTCATCAATGTAAGATGCAAAGGACTCATCATCTGTGGACCAGTCGCTTGACTCATCTTCTGATGGTTCAGGCTCCTCATCTTGATCCTCGGAGCATTCACTGTCGCAAAGGATGTAATCAGAAGCACTTTTCAAATCATCCCCTCTCTCTCTTTTCAACAACCACTTTTCAAATTTCTGTTTCTCTTTCTGGGATTCGAATAGTGATTCTATCATTTCCTGTCTCTTCTTCTTCTTTGATTGAGCCTCAGCAGCCTTCATCATCTCAAATTTTCTGTCTGCTTCAAAACCCTGCTTCAGTTTATCAAGATGAGCCTGTACAGCAAAAACATCAACCTCATTCATCTTGCTAATCATCTCTAAACATAACCCTAATTGTTTCCTTCTTTTCTCCTCTTCGATTTCTTCTTCTGTCATCGCAGCTTTCCCTTTCTCTGCTTCTGAAAATTTCTTGCTGTTAGCCATTAAAACCCTAGGATGATCTAAGAGGACTAATTTATTTGGTTACTGTTGGTTTTACTCCTCTTGATATATATTCGTTGAGTTTTAATCTCACCTGCAATTTAAGAGAGAGCTGTGCGAAAGGGGTGATGCTTAATTGGCATTGGGAATTGATTCCATGTGGCTTCTCAAACATGCACGGTCATGCAATAGTCCAAGTTCAGACTCTACGACGGTCATGTTCACCAAGCACATCATTGCTGGCCTAGGCTATATTTAGAGTAACTCCTATATTTCCCTTTGTTTGATCACTACTACTAGTTCGGGTGAACATCACTAATCAATCCAACTCGTATCACCCCTTAGGATCACCTGAATAGCCTTAAGGTTATGTTACCCACTCTAGCTGAAAATGACCTCTGTTAATAAAACATGTTACTATGATGGAAGTGGGACACCACTTAATGATAATCTTTTTAATTTTCATCTTTTTGATCGGGTACTTAAAGACAATCCAAGAATGCTAATACTCCCATCAAGGAAGCAAAACACGTCACTATATCATGTTACATCTTGGTAGAGCTCTTGCCACAAAATATTTCACAATTACTCGTAATATTGTCTTTAACAAAGTAACACGACATATTTCGTGATAAGTAGAATTCTTCGTCGAAACACAAAAACTATAGGTATTGTTCACATTTTGCTTAATAACGTCTTTTGATATAAGTCGAATTCTTTGTCAAAACACTAAACCTAATGATATTTTGCTTCATAACGTCTTCTGATAAGTCGAAAATTCTTCGTCAAAGCAACACTAAACCAAATGATATCTTTCTTAGTTAATAACGCCTTCTGATAAGTCGGGTTCTTCATCAGAACACCAAATCTATAGGTATTGTTCATACTTTGCTTAATAACGTCTTGTGATAAGCAGGATTCCACGTCAAAACACTAAAACCTAATGATATTTTTTTAAATTATAACGTCTTGTGATAAGTCGGATTCTACGTCAAAACACTTAACCCAATCATATTTTGCTTACCAATCAACGTCTTGTGATAAGTCGAATTCTTCGTCGAAACACTAATCATATTGATATTTTTCTTGATAACGTCTACTGATAAGTCAAATTCTTCGTCAAAAGAAGCAAATCTATAAGTATTATTCGTACATTGCCTAAACACGTGTTTAGATAAGTCGGATTCTTCGTCAAAACCCTAAACCTAATGATATTTTTCTTAAGAACGTCTTGTGATCTAAGTCGATCGGCTTCTACTTCAAAACACTAAACCTAATGATATTTTTCTTAATAGCGGTATAAGTCGATTTTGTTCATCAAAGCACCAAAGCCATATTATATATGAAGTCGATTTCTTTATTAACGTCTTGTGGTAAGTCGAATTTTACATCAAAACACTAACCTAATTATATTTTGCTTAATGCATTCACTTCGTATGCAAGTCGGATTTTGCCCGATAATAATTTGTCGTATCGAAGGTTGATAAGAAAAAAAAAACAAATACAAGAGTTTGAGTTAGCACAAAGAGTCCTCAATCCGTATGAGTATCCAAACGAATTTTTCACCGTCCATCAAAATTTCAGAATCATTATCTAGCATCCATTCATTCCTGGTTCTGTACGAGTATCCAAACCAATTTTTCACCGTCCATCAAAATTTTCAAAATTTCAGAATCATTATGAAGCATCCATTCATTCCTGATTTCGTATGAGTATCCAACCAATTTTGTACCGTCGAAATTGTGACCTACCTTAATACCTTTTATCTTGCCCCTTTCTACATGTATACTTTGTTCATTTCATATGTCTTGCAGTCATAAACTGTTACACGAACAATTCAAATTCCAGTACGTCTAATATGAGACCCCGGTTGAATACTCATTCCATGCACCCCTATTAAAAACTGACACATAACCTAAAAAACTTCATTTAGATAGATACATGTACTTGTGTATAAGCAATTAGCCAATAACATTTATATACATTCAATTAGTAAAAAATTTTATTTTTTAGTATACCTCCATATGGAGTATCGGAAATGATTAATAAACTCTATATATTAGCAATTTTGTATATTCCCAAGACTATTAATATATGGAGCTTTTACTGTATATACTGTACAAACAATTAGCATATCATGAACGAAGGTATCATGAAATCATACATGCATATCAAGTTCCATCAAATAAAAAAACAATTACTAAAAAAAAATTAACTATCAAAAAAAAAAAAACTATTACTACTAAAATTTTAGCAGATCAGATAAACACAACTCAGAGCATCTCCAATGGTGTTTGGATTTGGAAAAAAAATGGTGCCACA